>CM062489.1:90703851-90753851 GCA_031479575.1 Coregonus ussuriensis | reverse complement strand
ACAGTTGAAACTGGAATAGCAGCAAGGCCAGGCGGACTGGGGACAGCAAGGAGTCACCACGGCCGGTAGTCCCGACGTATGGTCCTAGGGCTCAGGTCTCTCAGTTGGCTTTTCATAGCCGATCATTTAGAGTTGAAAACAGCAGGTCTGGGACAGGTAGGGGTTTCGTAACCGCAGGCAGAACAGTTGAAACTGGAATAGCAGCAAGGCCAGGCGGACTGGGGACAGCAAGGTGCATGGCTAGTGTAACTACCATGAGACTATTGTCTCATGGTAGTTACACTAGCCATGGTTCTGTTGGGTTACTGTTACCACTGTTAGTTCCACCATGGGTTAACTATTGTCTCATGGTAGTTACACTAGCCATGGTTCTGTTGGGTTACTGTTACCACTGTTAGTTCCCACATGGGTTAACTATTGTCACTTTGATTATGATGGTGATAAGGAGACCCTTACCAATACACAACATACTACATTCTGCCTTAGTAGTTTCCGTTTTCTATAGATGTAATGTGACCATCTTTCTTAGTATTGTCATATTCTATAGATGTGACCATCTTTCTTAGTATTGTCATATTCTATAGATGTGACCATATGTCTTACTAGAGTCATATGCTATAGATGTGATCATCTGTCTTAGTAGTGTAGATATTCTATAAATGTGATGATCTGTTTTTGTAGTGTCCATATTCTATAGATGTGACCATCTGTCTTAATAGTGTCCATATTCTATAAATGTTATGTGACCATCTGTCTTAGTAGTGTCATATTCTATAGATGTGACCACCTGGCTTAGTATTGTCCATTTTCTATAGATGTGTTGTGATCATCTGTCTTTGTACTGTCATATTCTGTAGATATAATCTGCCTTAGTATTGTCCATATTCTATAGATGTGACAATCTGTCTTTGTAGTGTCGTATTACATAGATGTGAGAATCTGTCTTAGTAGAGTCATATTCTATAGATGTGAACATCTGTCTTAGTAAATGAACTTATTCAATAGATATGATCATCTGTCTTATTAGTGTCAATACTCTACAGTTGTGACCATCTGTCTTAATAGTGTCCATATTCTATAGATGTGATGTGACCATATGTCTTAGTGGTGTCCATATTCTATAGATATGACCATCTGTCTTTGTAGTGATATATTCGACAGATGCGCACATTTGTCTTAGTAGAGCCATATTCTATAGATGTGATCATCTGTCTTAGTAGTATAATGTTCTACAGATGTGATCATCTGTCTTAGTTGTGTCGATATTCTATTGATGTGATGATCTGTCTCAGTAGTGTCCATATTCTATATATGTGATCACCTGTCTTAGTAGTTTCAAAATTATATAGATTTGATCACCTGTTTTAGAAGTGTCATGTTCTATAAATGTGATAATCTGTTTTAGTCGTGTAGATATTCTATAGATGTGATCATCTCTCTCAATAGTGTTCATATTCTACACATGTGATGTGACCATCTGTCAAAGTGGTGTCCATATTCTATAGTTGTGACCATCTGTCTTAGTAGTGTCATTTTCTATAGATGTGACCACCTGTCTTAGTGTTGTCCATTTTCTATAGATGTGATGTGATCATCTGTCTTAGTAGTGTCCATATTCTATAAATGTGACCATCTGTCTTGTTTTTGTCATATTCTATAGATGTGACCATCTGTCTTAGTAGTGTCCTTATTCTATAAATGTGACCATCTGTCTTCTTAGTGCCATATTCTATAGACGTGACCATCTGTCTTTTTAGTGTTACATTTGATAGATGCGCGCATTTGTCTTAGTAGAGCCATATTCTATAGATGTGATCATCTGTCTTAGTAGTGTCGATATTCTATAGATGTGATGTGACCACCTGTCTTAGTAGTGTCATATTCTATAGATGTGACCATATGTCTTAGTAGTGTAATATTCTACAGATGTGATCTGACCATTTATGTTAGTAGTGTCATATTCTATAGATGTGACCACCTGTCTTAGTATTGTCCATTTCCTATAGATGTGGTGTGATCATCTGTCTTTGTAGTGTCCATATTCTATAGATGTGACCATCTGTCTTTGAATTGTCAGATTCTATAGATACCATCTGTCTTAGCAGTGTCCATATTCCATAGATGTGACCAACTGTCTTAGTATTGTCATATTCTATAGATGTGATGATCTGTCTTGTTTGTGTCATGTTCTATAGATGTGACCATCTGTCTTAATATTGTCCATATTCTATAGATGTGATGTGACCCCCTGTCTTAGTAGTGTCATATTCTATATGTGTGACCATATGTCTTAGTAGTGTCATCGTCACGGTTTCGGCCGAGGCTGCCTCTCTTCCTTGCTCGGGCAGGCTTCGGCGTTCGTCGTCTCCGGAATACTAGCTGCCACCGTTGTATGTTTCTATGTTCGTTTGGTCTGGTCTGGTATTGTACACCTGTTATCGTTTAGTGTCATTAGTGTCCTATAAGTTCTCGTTGTGTTTGTCAAGTGTTGTGTGTGATTGTTTTCACTGTCGTGCGTTTGCTTGTACGTATACTGTTTGCTCGGTTGAGCTGTTCTCCATTGTGTTAGAGTGTTTTGTCGCACATGTTTAGTGCGCCCGTTTTATTTTCGCCTGCGTCTGGAGTTCTCGCCTCAGGGCATTTATTTCGTGCTTGTGTTTTGTGCAACCACTAAAGTCTGTTGGACTTACTTTCTGCGTCCTGCGCCTGATTCCACCACCACACCCACCTACAGCAACACTGACAGAATCACACACCTGCTCGAATGGAATCAGCAGGAGCCGCAGCAGCACAGGAGACGAGACGTTGGAGGACAGGGTCCGGGAGCAGAATGACCAGATCCTGCGGATGGGGTCCGCACTGCAGGAGGTGATCACCACCCTCCAACGCTGGGAGACCCGAGGGACACCCCCAACGCCATCTTCCCTACCCTCACCATCGGCAAGTCAGCCCATTCCCGCTCCGGAACCAAGAGGAGTTCGACTCTCGCTCCCGAGGGCCTACGATGGGACCGCTGCCGGGTGTCAGGGCTTCCTTCTCCAGGTGGAGCTTTACCTGGCCACCGTGCACCCGGCGCCCTTGGGACACGAGAGCGTGTCCGCCCTGATCTCCTGCCTTTCCGGCAAGGCGTTAGAATGTGCCAACGCCGAGTGGAGGAGAATAGACGCTACCACCATGACGTACGACGAGTTCTCCCGCCACTTCAGGGCGGTGTTTGACCATCCCCCGGAGGGGAAAGCGGCGGGGGAGCGTCTGTTCTGACTCCGGCAGGGGAGGAGGAGTGCCCAGGAGTTCGCGTTGGAATTCCGTACTCTAGCGGCGGATGCAGGGTGGAATGAGCGGGCCGTCCGTTGGGTGCGGGCTTGATCAGGAAGGACACGGCGCTACTTAGGATGTGTGAGCAGGGGGGTCATCAGGAGATGATCCAGCTATTTCTGATCGACTCGCCTGCGTATCCGGTGGTGCTGGGCATGCCCTGGTTGAGTACCCATAACCCGTCTATTTCGTGGCAGGAGAGGGCTCTGATGGAGTGGTCTGCCCAGTGTGTGGGTCGATGTTTAGGCGTTTCCGTAGGGGCTACCTCGGTGGAGAGTCCAAACCAGGTGCCCGCATTGCACGTTCCCCCTGAGTATGGGGATTTGGCTATTGTGTTCAGTAAGTCGAGGGCGACGCAGTTGCCTCCCCATAGGCAGGGAGATTGTGCGATAGACCTCCAGGCAGGAGCTGCGCTCCCACGGAGCCATGTGTATCCTCTGTCTCAGGAGGAGAAGAGAAGAGAGCTATGGAGACTTACATAGACGAATCTCTGAGACAAGGATACATACGGCCCTCCACTTCCCCTGCGTCCTCGAGTTTCTTTTTTGTGAAGAAAAAGGATGGTGGGTTACGCCCGTGCATTGATTACCGTGGTCTCAATCAGATCACGGTGATGTACAGTTATCCACTCCCGCTGATTGCGACCATGACGGAGTCATTGCACGGGGCGCGTTTCTTCACTAAATTAGATCTCAGGAGCGCGTACAACTTGGTGCGCATTAGGGGGGGTGATGAATGGAAGACAGCCTTTAGTACCACCTCAGGCCATTACGAGTATCTTGTCATGCCATACGGGTTGATGAACGCTCCTTCAGTTTTCCAATCATTCGTGGATGAGATCTTCAGGGACATGCAGGGGCAGGGGGTGGTCGTGTACATAGATGACATTCTCGTGTACTCGTCTACCCGAGTCGAGCATGTGGCCCTGGTGCGCCGAGTGTTGCGGAGGCTGTTGGATTGGAGCACGACCTGTATGTCAAGGCAGAGAAGTGTCTGTTTTTCCAGGAGTCGGTCTCCTTTTTGGGTTATCAGTTGTCTGCGTCAGGGGTGAAGATGGAGGTAGACCGCGTGTCAGCCGTGCGTAATTGGCAAACGCCAACCACTGTGAAGGAGGTGCAGCAGTTTTTGGGGTTTGCGAATTACTACCGGAGGTTTATTCGGGGTTTTGGACAGGTGGCAGCTCCCATAACGTCTCTGTTGAAGGGGGTCCGGTACGTCTGCAGTGGTCAGCCGAGGTGGACAGGGCGTTTGGGAGGCTGAAGGACCTGTTTACCTCGGCCCCGGTGCTGGCGCATCCGGATCCCTCTTTACCATTTCAGGTAGAGGTGGACGCGTCAGAGGCCGGTATTGGAGCCGTGCTTTCGCAACGGTCCAGCGCGCCACCTAAACTCCGCCCCTGTGCTTTTTATTCTAAGAAGCTCAGTCCGGCGGAGCGAAATTCTGACGTAGGGGACAGGGAGCTGTTAGCCGTGGTACAGGCCCTAAAGGTGTGGAGGCACTGGCTTGAGGGGGCTCAACACCCTTTCCTCATTTTGACGGACCACCGTAACCTGGAGTACATCTGGGCAGCGAGGAGACTGAACCCTCGCCAGGCGCGGTGGAATATGTCTTTGACCCGGTTCATATTTAAGATCACGTACATCCCTAGGGTCACAGAACGGTAAGGCAGATGCGCTGTCTCGGTGGTATGACACGGAGGAGAGGTCCGTGGAGCCCACTCCCATACTGCCGGAGTCTTGTCTGGTGGCACCGGTATTGTGGGAGGTCGATGCTGAACTCGAGCGGGCGTTACGCACCGACCCAAGTCCACCTCAATGCCCGGAGGGTCGGAAGTACGTTCCGCTCGAGGTTCGGGATCGATTGATCTATTGGGCTCACACGTCACCCTCCTCTGGACACCCTGGTATCGGCCGGACAGTGCACTGTCTTAGTGCTAAGTACTGGTGGCCCACTGGCGAGGGATGTGAGGGTTTATGTTTCCTCCTGCTCGGTGTGCGCCCAGTGTAAGGCGCCTAGACATCTGCCTAGGGGTAAGTTACTACCCCTGCCCGTTCCACAACGACCATGGTCTCACCTCTCTGTGGATTTCATCACTGACCTTCCTCCTTCACAGGGGAACACCACTATACTGGTCGTTGTGGACCGGTTCTCTAAGGCCTGTCGTTTGCTCCCTATGCCGGGCCTTCCTACTGCCCTGCAGACCGCCGAAGCGCTATTCACCCATGTGTTCCGGCACTACGGGGTACCCGAGGATATTGTGTCTGATCGAGGTCCCCAATTTACCTCCAGAGTCTGGAGAGCTTTTATGGAGCGGTTGGGGGTCTCGGTGAGCCTCACCTCGGGTTACCACCCGGAGAGTAATGGGCAGGTGGAACGTGTGAACCAGGATGTGGGTAGGTTTCTTAGAACATACTGCCAGGACCGGCCGGAGGAGTGGGCAAGGTACGTTCCCCCCTGGGCCGAAATGGCCCAGAATTCCCTACGCCATTCCTCCACTAACCTAACCCCTTTCCAATGTGTGTTAGGTTACCAGCCGGTTCTGGCACCTTGGCAGCAGAGCCAGATCGAGGCTCCTGCGGTGGATGAGTGGGTGCGGCGCTCGGAGGAGACATGGAACGCTGCACACGTCCACCTGCAGCGGGCCCTCCGTCGTCAAAAGGCGAGCGCCGATCTCCACCGCAGTGAGGGACCGGTGTACGCACCTGGTGATCAAGTCTGGCTCTCTACCAGAAACCTGCCCCTCCGCTTGCCCTGTCGGAAACTGGGTCGGCGGTTTGTAGGGCCATTTAAAGTCCTGAGAAGATTGAACGAGGTGTGTTACAGATTACAACTACCTGTTGAGTATAAAAGTATTAACCCCTCGTTCCATGTGTCTCTTCTCATGCCGGTGGTAGCTGGCCCACTCCAAGAAAATGAGATCAGGGAGACTCCTCCGCCCCCATTGGACATCGACGAGGGGGCACCGGCGTACTCCGTGCGGTCCATCTTGGATTCGAGACGTCGGATGGGGGGTCTCCAATATCTAGTGGAGTGGGAGGGGTACGGCCCGGAGGAACGGTGCTGGGTGCCGAGGAGAGACATTTTGGACCCGTCTCTCCTGACGGAATTCCATCGTGGTCACCCGACGCACCCTGCTCCGCGTCCTCCTGGTCGTCCCCGAGGCCGGAGTCGGCGCACGTCTGGAGCCGCGCGTCAAGGGGGGGGTACTGTCACGGTTTCGGCCGAGGCTGCCTCTCTTCCTTGCTCGGGCAGGCTTCGGCATTCGTCGTCTCCGGAATACTAGCTGCCACCGTTGTATGTTTCTATGTTCGTTTGGTCTGGTCTGGTATTGTACACCTGTTATCGTTTAGTGTCATTAGTGTCCTATAAGTTCTCGTTGTGTTTGTCAAGTGTTGTGTGTGATTGTTTTCACTGTCGTGCGTTTGCTTGTACGTATACTGTTTGCTCGGTTGAGCTGTTCTCCATTGTGTTAGAGTGTTTTGTCGCACATGTTTAGTGCGCCCGTTTTATTTTCGCCTGCGTGCGGAGTTCTCGCCTCAGGGCATTTATTTCGTGCTTGTGTTTTGTGCAACCACTAAAGTCTGTTGGACTTACTTTCTGCGTCCTGCGCCTGATTCCACCACCACACCCACCTACAGCAACACTGACAGTCATATTCTATAGATTTGATCATCTGTCTTGGTAGTGTCCATAATCTATAGATGTGATGTTACCATCTTCCTTAGTAGTGTCAATATTCTATAGATTTTATCATATGTCTTAGTAGGAGCCATATTCTATAGATGTGATGTTACTATATGTCCTAGTCTTCTTCATATTCTATAGATGTGACCATGTCTTAATAGTGTCCATATTCTACAAATGTGGAAGATTCTGTATTCAACGTTTTCAGCTGTGCGATTACACATTTCCTGTTGGAAAATATGACTAGGAACCCTATCTCAGAGCGTGCATATCATTTTCAACCAGATCCAGTTACCAGGACTGTTGGAGTATAATATCCTTTTCAACCAGATCCAGTTACCAGGACTGTTGGAGTATCATATCCTTTTCAACCAGATCCAGTAACCAGGCCTGTTGAAGTATCCTGCTGTTGGAGTATCATATCCTTTTCAACCAGATCCAGTCACCAGGCCTGTTGGAGTATCCTGCTGTTGGAGTATCATATCCTCTTCAACCAGATCCAGTCACCAGGCCTGTTGGACTATCCTGCTGTTGGAGTATCATATCCTTTTCAACCAGATCCAGTAACCAGGCCTGTTGAAGTATCCTGCTGTTGGAGTATCATATCCTTTTCAACCAGATCCAGTCACCAGGCCTTTTGAAGTATCCTGCTGTTGGAGTATCATATCCTTTTCAACCAGATCCAGTCACCAGGCCTGTTGGAGTATCATATCCTTATCAACCAGATCCAGTAATCAGGCCTGTTGGAGTATCCTGCTGTTGGAGTATCATATCCTTTTCAACCAGATCCAGTCATCAAGCCTGTTGGAGTATTCTGCTGTTGGAGTATCATATCCTTTTCAACCAGATCCAGTCACCAGGCCTGTTAGAGTGTCATATCCTTTTCAACCAAAACCAATCACCAGGTCTGTTGGAGTATCCTGCTGTTGGAGTATCATATCCTTTTCAACCAGATCCAGTCACCAGGCCTGTTGGAGTATCATATCCCTTTCAACCAGATCCAGTCACCAGGACTGTTGGAGTATCATATCCTATTCAACCAGATCCAGTCATCAGGCCTGTTGGACTACCATATCCTTTTCAACCAGATCCAGTCACCAGGCCTGTTGGAGTATCATATCCTTTTCAACCAGATCCAGTCACGAGGCCTGTTGGAGTATCCTGCTGTTGGAGTATCGTATCCTTTTCAACCAGATCCAGTCAACAGGCCTGTTGGACTATACTGCTGTTGGAGTATCATATCATTTTCAACCAGATCCAGTCACCAGTCCTGTTTGAGTATCATATCCTTTTCAACTAGATCCAGTCACCAGGACTGTTGGAGTATCCTGCTGTTAGAGTATCATATCCAATTCAACCAGAACCAGTCACCAGGCCTGTTGGAGTATCATATCCTTTTCAACCAGATCCAGTCACCAGGCCTGTTGGAGTACCATATCATTTTCAACCATATCCAGTCACCAGGCCTTTTGGAGTATCCTGCTGTTGGAGTATCATATCCTTTTCAACAAAATCCAGTCACCAGGCCTGTTGGAGTATCATATCCTTTTCAACCAGATCCAGTCACCAGGCCTGTTGGAGTATCCTGCTTTTGGAGTATCATATCCTTTTCAACCAGATCCAGTCACCAGGCCTGTTGGAGTATCCTGCTGTTGGAAAATCATATCCTTTTCAACCAGATCCAGTCACCAGGCTTGTTGTAGTATCATATCCTTTTCAACCAGATCCAGTCACCAGGCCTTTTGGAGTATCATATCCTTTTCAACCAGATCCAGTCACCAGGCCTGTTGGAGTATCGTGCTGTTGGAGTATCATATCCTTTTCAACCTGATACAGTCACCAGGCCTGTTGGAGTATCATATCCTTTTCAACCAGATCCAGTAACCAGGCCTGTTGGAGTATCCTGCTTTTTGGAGTAATATATCCTTTTCAACCAGATCCAGTCACCAAGCCTGTTGGAGTATCATATCCATTTCAACCAGATCCAGTCACCAAGCCTGTTGGAGTATCATATATTTTTCAACCAGATCCAGTCATCAGGCCTGTTGGAGTATCCTGCTGATGGAGTATCATATCCTTTTCAACCAGATCCAGTCATCAGGCCTGTTGGAGTATCCTGCTGTTGGAGTATCATATCATTTTCAACCAGATCCAGTCACCAGGCCTGTTGGAGTATCCTGCTGTTGGAGTAACATATCCTTTTCAACCAGATCCAGTCACGAGGCCTGTTGGAGTATCATATCCTTTTCAACCAGTTCTAGTCATCTGGTCTGTTGGAGTATCCTGCTGTTGGAGTATCATATCATTTTCAACCAGATCCAGACAACCGGCCTGTTGGAGTATCCTGCTGTTGGAGTATCATATCCTTTTCAACCAGATCCAGTCACCAGGCCTGTTGGAGATCAAATAATTTTCAACCAGATCCAGTCACCAGGCCTGTTGGACTATCCTGCGGTTTATGTATCATATCCTTTTCAACCAGATCCAGTCACCAGGCCTGTTGGAGTATCATATCCTTTACAACCAGATCCAGTCACCAAGCCTGTTGGAGTATCCTGCTGTTGGAGTATCATATCCTTTTCAACCAGATCCAGTCACCAGGCCTGTTGGAGATCAAATCATTTTCAACCAGATCCAGTCACCATGCCTGTTGGACTATCCTGCGGTTTATGTATCATATCCTTTTCAACCAGATCCAGTCACCAGGCCTGTTGGAGTATCATATCCTTTTCAACCAGATCCAGTCACCAGGCCTGTTGGAGTATCATATCCTTTACAACCAGATCCAGTTACCAGGGCTGTTGGAGTATCCTGCTCTTGGAGTATCATATCCTTTTCAACCTGATACAGTCACCAGGCCTGTTGGAGTATCATATCATTTTCAACCAGATCCAGTAACCAGGCCTGTTGGAGTATCCTGCTTTTGGAGTAATATATCCTTTTCAACCAGATCCAGTCACCAGGCCTGTTGGAGTATCATATCCTTTTCAACCAGATCCAGTCACCAAGCCTGTTGGAGTATCATATATTTTTCAACCAGATCCAGTCATCAGGCCTGTTGGAGTATCCTGCTGATGGAGTATCATATCCTTTTCAACCAGATCCAGTCATCAGGCCTGTTGGAGTATCCTGCTGTTGGAGTAACATATCATTTTCAACCAGATCCAGTCACCAGGCCTGTTGGAGTATCCTGCTGTTGGAGTATCATATCCTTTTCAACCAGATCCTGTCACGAGGCCTGTTGGAGTATCATATCCTTTTCAACCAGTTCTAGTCATCTGGTCTGTTGGAGTATCCTGCTGTTGGAGTATCATATCATTTTCAACCAGATCCACACAACCGGCCTGTTGGAGTATCCTGCTGTTGGAGTATCATATCCTTTTCAACCAGATCCAGTCACCAGGCCTGTAGGAGATCAAATAATTTTCAACCAGATCCAGTCACCAGGCCTGTTGGACTATCCTGCGGTTTATGTATCATATCCTTTTCAACCAGATCCAGTCACCAGGCCTCTTGGAGTATCATATCGTTTACAACCAGATCCAGTCACCAAGCCTGTTGGAGTATCCTGCTGTTGGAGTATCATATCCTTTTCAACCAGATCCAGTCACCAGGCCTGTTGGAGTATCATATCCTTTACAACCAGATCCAGTTACCAGGGCTGTTGGAGTATCCTGCTCTTGGAGTATCATATCCTTTTCAACCAGATCCAGTCACCAGGCCTGTTGGAGTATCCTGCTGTTGGAGTATCATATCCTTTTCAACCAGATCCAGTCACCAGGCCTGTTGGAGTATCCTGCTGTTGGAGTATCATATCCTTTTCAACCAGATCCAGTCATGAGGCCTGTTTGAGTATCATATCCTTTTCAACCAGATCCAGTCACCAGGCCTGTTGGAGTATCCTGCTGTTGGAGTATCATATCCTTTTCAACCAGATCAAGTCACCAGGCCTGTTGGAGTATCATATCCTTTTCAACCAGATCCAGTCACCAGTCACCAGGCCTGTTGGAGTATCATATCCTTTTCAACCAGATCCAGTCACCAGTCCTGTTGGAGTATCCTGCTGTTGGAGTATCATATCCTCTTCAACCAGATCCAGTTACCAGGCCTGTTGGAGTATCCTGTTGTTGGAGTATCATATCCTTTTCAACCAGATCCAGTCACCAGGCCTGTTGGAGTATCCTGCTGTTGGAGTATCATATCCTTTTCAACCAGATCCAGTCACCAGGCCTGTTGGAGATCAAATAATTTTCAACCAGATCCAGTCACCAGGCCTGTTGGACTATCCTGCGGTTTATGTATCATATCCTTTTCAACCAGATCCAGTCACCAGGCCTGTTGGAGTATCATATCCTTTACAACCAGATCCAGTCACCAAGCCTGTTGGAGTATCCTGCTGTTGGAGTATCATATCCTTTTCAACCAGATCCAGTCACCAGGCCTGTTGGAGATCAAATCATTTTCAACCAGATCCAGTCACCAGGCCTGTTGGACTATCCTGCGGTTTATGTATCATATCCTTTTCAACCAGATCCAGTCACCAGGCCTGTTGGAGTATCATATCCTTTTCAACCAGATCCAGTCACCAGGCCTGTTGGAGTATCATATCCTTTACAACCAGATCCAGTTACCAGGGCTGTTGGAGTATCCTGCTCTTGGAGTATCATATCCTTTTCAACCAGATCCAGTCACCAGGCCTGTTGGAGTATCCTGCTGTTGGAGTATCATATCCTTTTCAACCAGATCCAGTCACCAGGCCTGTTGGAGTATCCTGCTGTTGGAGTATCATATCCTTTTCAACCAGATCCAGTCATGAGGCCTGTTTGAGTATCATATCCTTTTCAACCAGATCCAGTCACCAGGCCTGTTGGAGTATCCTGCTGTTGGAGTATCATATCCTTTTCAACCAGATCAAGTCACCAGGCCTGTTGGAGTATCATATCCTTTTCAACCAGATCCAGTCACCAGTCCTGTTGGAGTATCCTGCTGTTGGAGTATCATATCCTCTTCAACCAGATCCAGTTACCAGGCCTGTTGGAGTATCCTGTTGTTGGAGTATCATATCCTTTTCAACCAGATCCAGTCACCAGGCCTGTTGGAGTATCATATCCTTTTCAACCAGGTCCAGTCACCAGGCCTGTTGGAGTGTCATATCTTGTTGAAGTATCATAGCCTGTTGGAGTATCATATCCTTTTGGAGTATCATATCTTGTTGAAGTATCATATCCTGTTGGAGTATCATATCCTGTTGGAGTATCATATCCTGTTGGGGCATCATGCTGTTGGAGTGTCATATCCTGTTGTAGTGTCATTTCCTGTTAGGGTATCATATCCTGTTAAAGTATTACATCCTGTTGGAGTATCATATCCTGTTGGAGTATCATATCCTGTTGGAGTATCATATCCTGTTGGATTATCATATCTTGTTGAAGTATCATATCCTGTTGAAGTATCATATCCTGTTGGAGCATCATATCCTGTTGGGGAATCATGCTGTTGGAGTATCATATCCTGTTGTAGTGTCATATCCTGTTAGGGTATCATATCCTTTTTAGAGTATTACATCCTGTTGGAGTATCATATCCTGTTTGAGTATCATATCCTGTTGTAGTATCGTATCCTGTTGGAGTATCATATCCTTTTGGAATATCATATCCTGTTGTAGTGTCATATCCTGTTGGAGTATCATATCCTGTTGGAGTATCATATCCTGTTGGGGTATCATGCTGTCGGAGTATCATATCCTGTTGTAGTGTCATATCCTATTGGGGTATCATATCCTGTTAGAATATTACATCCTGTTGGAGTATCATATCCTGTTGGGTTATCATATCATGTTGGAGTATCATATCTTTTTGAAGTATCATATCCTGTTGGAGTATCATATCCTGTTGGAGTATCATATCCTGTTGGAGTATCATATCTTGTTGCAGTATCATATCCTGTTGGAGTATTATATCTTGTTGGAGTATCATATCCTGTTGTAGTATCATATCCTGTTGGGGTATCATATCCTGTTGGGGTATCATATCCTGTTGGAGTATCACATCCTGTTGGAGTATCATATCCTGTTGGAGTATACTCCTGTCTATATATCCCACTCTAACTTTTCTGCTGTCTAAAACATTAGTTCAGTCCAGTGTTCTGGAACACAATGAGAGTAGACTCTTTTCTATTCTGTGTTTAGAGCCAGCGGGGAAATCATCTGGTCAAGGTAGTGTCGAGCCAGGAAATAATAAGATCAGACTCTGTCGCCTATCAAACTTTAGACAAAAGCTATAGCTTTGCTTTCAATATCCAGGAAGTTGGAATAAAGAACTTGACAAAGCAGCATGCCTTGACTGATACATAATGTATGGCTTCTAGCATTTAGCCTTTGAAACACGTCACGCCCACAGATAACCACGTTAGTTTATGCCTACCCAGGCTGCCAACTAGAACTGACTACTGAGTTTGTGTTGGGGATGGAAGAAACATGTACAACTTTGAAGACTTAGTGAAATGTATAAAGCTAGGCATTTCTGCATGATATAGCTACACATTTTAAAGTGGTCTTTTTCACAAATGGCAAGCATGATAGAAATGGCTTGTTGTCTCTATCTAACAAGAAAGTAGGAGAACAGCAGGAGGACAGCAGGAGGACAGCAGGAGGATAGCAGGAGGACAGCAGAAGGACAGAAGAAGGACAACAGAAGAACAGCAGGAGGACAGCAGGAGGACAGCAGGGGGACAGCAGGAGGACAGCAGAAGGAAAGGTAGCCATTGTTGCCAGTTGGTTTCCCATAGATAAATAAGTGGTTATATCAAACCACAGCCCGTTATAAGGATACACAGCCACCTCGTCTTGACTGGATATGTTTCTCTCTTGACTGTTTTCTCAAGGACATCTGGATCCCAGAACAACAGAAATCATTCAGTATTTCTGGCAACAGCTGCTCTGCATATGGCTGGGTCTCCGGCATGGGAACCACATTATAACGCTCACTACAGAAATATATTGTAAAACACACTGCACACACGGACAGAACAACTCAAAGAAACCAGGAGAGACTAACCTGTTTATAAAACATGGTCCACCAATCGAGGAACACAAGTAAAGTGAAATATCTAATTTAAGAGTATAATTTAGTGTATATGTCAGGAATTATGTATTTCATTTACCCCAGGCCCGTAGAGCCTGGTAGGGTCAGAGAGAGAGAAAGAGAGAGAGAGAGAGAGAGAGAGAGAGAGAAGAGAGAGAGAGAGAAGAGAGAGAGAGAGAGAGAGAGAGAGAGAGAGAGAGAGAGAGGGAGAGAGAGAGAGAGAGAGAGAGAGAGAGAGAGAGAGAGAGAGAGAGAGAGAGAGGGAGGGAGAGAGAGAGAGAGAGAGAGAGAGGGAGAGAGAGAGAGAGAGAGAGAGAGAGAGAGGGAGAGAGAGAGAGAGAGAGAGAGAGAGAGAGAGAGAGAGAGAGAGAGAGAGAGAGAGAGAGAGAGAGAGGGAGAGAGAGAGAGAGAGAGAGAGAGAGAGAGAGAGAGAGAGAGAGAGAGAGAGAGAGAGAGAGAGAGAGAGAGAGAGAGAGAGAGAGAGAGAGAGAGAGAGAGAGAGAGAGAGAGAGAGAGAGAGAGAGAGAGAGAGAGAGAGAGAGAGAGAGAGAGAGAGAGAGAGAGAGAGAGAGAGAGAGAGAGAGGAGAGAGAGAGAGAGAGAGAGAGAAGAGAGAGAGAGAGAGAGAGAGAGAGAGAGAGAGAGGGAGAGAGAGAGAGAGAGAGAGAGAGGAGAGAGAGAGAGAGAGAGAGAGAGAGAGAGAGGAGAGAGAGAGAGAGAGAGAGAGAGAGAGAGAGAGAGAGAGAGAGAGAGAGAGAGAGAGAGAGAGAGAGAGAGAGAGAGAGAGAGAGAGAGAGAGAGAGAGAGAGAGAGAGAGAGAGAGAGAGAGAGAGAGAGAGAGAGAGAGAGAGAGAGAGAGAGAGAGAGAGAGAGGGAGAGAGAGAGAGAGAGAGAGAGAGAGAGAGAGAGAGAGAGAGAGAGAGAGAGAGAGAGAGAGAGAAGGTACGTTCCAAATGGCACTCTATTCTCTATACTAAAACGGGGTTAAATATGGGTAAAAAAAGATATAGGACAGACACTTCAAAACATACTTACTTTTGATTTATTTTTCGACTAATGTAATGTTTAATCAATACTAAGTTTTGGGGAATGCTTACAGGGGTCCTTCAAATTCAAATCAAATAGTTAAATTATCCTTGGTATGACCATCTTTAAACAATTCCATATGTTATCTTTGTAGAAACCCAGGCCCAGGTCCTTGGCATGACCATCTTAAAACAATGCCATATGTTATCTTAGTAGAAACCCAAGCCCAGGCCCCTTGTTAAGACCATCTTAAAACAATTCCATATGTTATCTTAGTAGAAACCCAGGCCCCTTGGTATGACCATCTGATGCCTGGTTCCCAAACTGATGCCTGGTTCCCTAACTGATGCCTTGTTCCCAAACTGATGCCTTGTTCCAAACTGATGACTGGTTCCCAAACTGATGCCTGGCTCCAAACTGATGCCTTGTTCCCAAACTGATGCCTGGTTCCCAAACTAATGCCTGGTTCCCAAACTAATGTTTGGTTCCCAAACTGATGCCTGGTTCCCAAACTGATGCCTGGTTCCCAAACTAAAGCCTGGTTCCAAACTGATGCCTGGTTCCAAACTGATAACTGGTTCCAAACTGATGCCTGGTTCCCAAAATGATGCCTGGTTCCCAAACTGATGCCTTGTTCCCAAACTGATGCCTGGTTCCCAAACTGATGCCTGGTTCCCTAACTGATGCCTGGTTCCCAAACTGATGCCTGGTTCCCTAACTGATGCCTGGTTCCCAAACTGATGCCTGGTTCCAAACTGATGCCTGGTTCCCAAACTGATGCCTGGTTCCAAACTGATGCCTGGTTCCCAAAATGATGCCTTGTTCCCAAACTGATGCCTGGTTCCCAAACTGATGCCTGGTTCCCAAACTGATGCCAGGTTCTTAAACTGGTGCCTGGTTCCCTAACTGATGCCAGGTTACAAACTGATGCCTGGTTCCATACTGATGCCAGGTTCCCAAACTGATGCCTGGTTGCCAAACTGATGCCTGGTTCTAAACTGATGCCTTGTTCCCAAACTGATGCTTGGTTCCCAAACTGATGCCTGGTTCCCAAACTGATGCCTGGTTCCCAAACTGATGCCTGGTTCCCTAACTGATGCCTGGTTCCCAAACTGATGCCTGGCTCCAAACTGATGCCTGGTTCCCAAAATGATGCATTGTTCCCAAACTGATGCCTGGTTCCCAAGCGGATGCCTGGTTCCCAAACTGATGCCTGGTTCCCAAACTGATGCCAGGTTCTTAAACTGGTGCCTGGTTCCCTAACTGATGCCAGGTTCCAAACTGATGCCTGGTTCCATACTGATGCCAGGTTCCCAAACTGATGCCTGGTTGCCAAACTGATGCCTGGTTCTAAACTGATGCCTTGTTCCCAAACTGATGCTTGGTTCCCAAACTGATGCTTGGTTCCCAAACTGATGCCTGGTTCCCAAACTGATGCCTTGTTCCCAAACTGAAGCCTGGTTCCAAGTGTGGCTAAGAGGTGAAGGCTTCATCAGCATATTCAAACGGGACTTCTATAAAACCTGTGTTACAGATTGTACAGTGCTTTAGGTAGGCTACGTTTAGTGATGGAACAGACCTTGGCATATAGAACAGGGACAATACAGGAACACACAGGAACATATTGTGTATTTCAACAATACTGGATATATACATGTCTGTATATATATATGGACTGAAGACATGAAAAAAACAGGTGACTTTTAAGTAGCTCAACCTTAATACATCAGTAGCTTTCAACAGTGTGTCTCTGGCGCTCCGCCATGCTCTTTTCCCTCTCCTCTCCTCTCCGCCTGTCTGCTGCCTGCCTGACAGAGAGAGACACTGCTGCCATTATTACAAATACATATTGGTTGGAATATATGGCCTGTCAGTGCAATGCATTATGGTTTTGGGTTCACAAATAATGGAATGTGTGATGATTATGATCTGACTGAATTAATATATATTGTTCTAGGAGGTGTGGTGAGTTAGGGGAGCGGGACAACAGACTGACGGACAGAGATTCATTTCACCGTACAGTGCTACTGCAATGCATATTGGGAAACAGGAGTGTGGCGTCCATTGGCATATGTCAGCGTTAGTTTTATCATGAGCAGAAGATGAACCTCCGCCGGCTGGATGAGAAATAATACCTGGTCTTATCTCTGAGGATTCATCACAGCAATTATTCAAACCTCAACACTTCTTAGGCTTTTGTTTGTGTACCGTAGATATATGCAAAGTTATTCATGACGTTTTTATATTATTTTACATTAAATTACTTAAAATCAAGACATAACCGTGGAATTACTGTTATTCATTGATCCATTGTAGTGAAGAATAGCAAACACACGTCTAAATCTCAGCTCAGAGACACTCACAGAGTGAAGGACTCATACAGTAAAGACTGAGCGACACTCACAGAGTGAAGGACTCGTACAGCGGAGACAGAGTGAAGAACTCATACAATACAGACTGAGAGACACTCACAGAGTGAAGTCCTCAAACAGTACAGACTGAGAGAGACTCACAGAGTGAAGGACTCATACAGTACATACTGAGAGACACTCACAGAGTGAAGGACTCATACAGTACAGACTGAGAGAGACTCACAGAGTGAAGGACTCATACAGCATTGACTGGAAGACACTCACAGAGTGAAGGACTCTAACAGTACAGACTGAGAGAGTGATGGACTCATACAGTACAGAATGAGAGAAACTCAGAGTGAAGGACTCAAAAAGTACAGACTGAGTGAAAATCACAGAGTGAAGGACTCACTAAGTAGAGACTGAGAGACACTCACAGAGTGAAGGAATCATACCGGACAGAGTGAGAGACAGAGTGAAGGACTCATACAGGACACACTAAGATACAGAGTGAAGGAGTGATACCGGACAGAGTGAGAGACAGAGTGAAGGACTCATACAGGACATACTGAAAGACAGAATTAAACTCTTACAATAAGGACTGAGAGACAGAGTGAAGGACTCATACATGACAGATAGAGAGACAGAGTGAAGTACACATAGAGGATAGACTGAGAGACAGAGTGAAGGACTCATACAGGAAAGACTGAGAGACTCATACTGGACAGACTCAGATACAGAGTGAAGGACTAATACAGTACAGTTTAAGACAGAGTGAAGGACACATACAGGTCAGACTGAGAGACAGAGTGAAGGACTCATTTAGGACAGACTAAGAGACAGAGTGAATGACTCATACAGGAGAGACTGAGAGTCAGAGTGAAGGACTCATACAGGACAGACTGAGAGACAGAGTGAAGGACTCATACAGTACATACTGAGAGACACTCACAGAGTGAAGGACTCATACAGTACAGACTGAGAGAGACTCACAGAGTGAAGGACTCATACAGCATTGACTGGAAGACACTCACAGAGTGAAGGACTCTAACAGTACAGACTGAGAGAGTGATGGACTCATACAGTACAGAATGAGAGAAACTCAGAGTGAAGGACTCAAAAAGTACAGACTGAGTGAAACTCACAGAGTGAAGGACTCACTAAGTAGAGACTGAGAGACACTCACAGAGTGAAGGAATCATACAGTACATACTGCGAGACAGAGTGAAAGACGCATACTTGACAGACTGCGAGACAGAGTGAAGGACACATACTAGACAGACTGAAAGATAGAGTGAAGGACTCATACAGGACAGACTGAGAGACAAAGTGAAGGACTCATGCAGGACACACTAAGATACAGAGTGAAGGAGTGATACCGGACAGAGTGAGAGACAGAGTGAAGGACTCATACAGGACATACTGAAAGACAGAATTAAACTCTTACAATAAGGACTGAGAGACAGAGTGAAGGACTCATACATGACAGATAGAGAGACAGAGTGAAGTACACATAGAGGATAGACTGAGAGACAGAGTGAAGGACTCATACAGGAAAGACTGAGAGACTCATACTGGACAGACTCAGATACAGAGTGAAGGACTAATACAGTACAGTTTAAGACAGAGTGAAGGACACATACAGGTCAGACTGAGAGACAGAGTGAAGGACTCATTTAGGACAGACTAAGAGACAGAGGGAATGACTCATACTGGAGAGACTGAGAGTCAGAGTGAAGGACTCATACAGTACAGTTTTTGAGACAGAGTGAAGGACTCCTACAGGAAAGACTGAGAGACAGAGTGAAGGACTCATACAGGACAGACTGAGAGACAGAGTTAAGGACTCATAAAAGACAGACTGAGAGACAGAGTGAAGGACTCATAGTGTACAGACTGAGAGACAGAGTGAAGGACTCATACAGGAGAGACTGAGAGTCAGAGTGAAGGACTCATACAGGACAGACTGAGAGACAGAATGAAGGACTCATACAGGACAGACTGAGAGACTGAGTGAAGGACTAATACAGTACAGTTTTTGAGACAGAGTGAAGGACTCCTACAGGAAAGACTGAGAGACAGAGTGAAGCACTCACACAGGACAGACTGAGAGACAGAGTTAAGGACTCATAAAAGACAGACTGAGAGACAGAGTGAAGGACTCATAGTGTACAGACTGAGAGACAGAGTGAAGGACTCATACAGGACAGACTGAGAGACAAAGTGAAGAACTAATACAGGACAGACTGAGAGACAGAGTGAAGGACTATTACAGAGCAGACTAAGAGACAGAGTGAAGGACTCATACAGGACAGACTGAGACAGAGTGAAGAACCAATACAATATAGACAGAGCGACAGAGTGAAGGACTCATAAAGGACAGACTGAGAAACAGAGTGAAGGACTCATACAGTACAGACTGAGAGACAGAGTGAAGGACTCTTACCGGAGAGACTGAGCAACAGAGTGAAGAACTCAAACAGAACAGACTGAGAGACAATCACAGAGTAATGGGTTAATCGAGTACAGACTGAGAGACAGAGTGAAGGACTCATGCAGGACAGAATAAGATACAGAGTGAAGGATTCATACCAGACAGACTGAGAGACAGAGTGAAGGACTCACACAGCATAGACTGAAAGACAGAGTGGAGGACTCATACATGACAGACTGAGAGACAGAGTGAAGGACTCATGCATAAGATTCAGATATGAAGGATTCATAGCGGACAGACTGAGAGACAGAGTGAAGCACTCATAAGGACAGACTGAAAACAGAGTGAAATTCTTACATAACAGATTGAGAGTCAGAGTGAATGACTCATACAGGACAGACTGAGAGAGAGAGTGAAGGACTCATACATAACAGATTGAGAGTCAGAGTGAATGACTCATACAGGACAGACTGAGATACAGAGCGAAGGATTCATACTAGACAGATTGAGAGACAGAGTGAAGGACTCATACAGGACAGATTAAGAGACAGCGTGAAGGACTCATACAGGACAGACTGAGAGATAGAGTGAAGGACTCACACAGGACAGACTTAGACACTGAGTGAAGGACTCATACAGGACAGACAGAGTGAAGAACTCATACATGACAGATAGAGACAGAGTGAAGAACTCATACTGGACAGAATGAGAGTCAGAGTGAAGGTCTCATACAGTACCACTACAGACTGAGAGACAGAGTGAAGGACTCGTACTTGAGAGACTGAGCGACAGATTGAAGAACTCAAACAGAACAGACTGAGAGACAATCACAGAGTAATGGGTTAATCGAGTACAGACTGAGATACAGAGTGAAGGACTCATGCAGGACAGAATAAGAGAGAGAGTGAAGGACTCATGCAGGACAGACTAAGATTCAGATGTGAAGGATTCATAGCGGACAGACTGAGAGACAAATTGAAGCACTCATAAGGACAGACTGAAGACAGAGTGACATTCTTACAATATAGATTGAGAGACAGAGTGAAGGACTCATACAGTACAGGCTGAGAGAGAGAGTGAAGGACTCATGCAGGACAGACTAAGATTCAGATGTGAAGGATTCATAGCGGACAGACTGAGAGACAAATTGAAGCACTCATAAGGACAGACTGAAGACAGAGTGACATTCTTACAATATAGATTGAGAGAGAGAGTGAAGGACTCATACAGTACAGGCTGAGAGAGAGTGAAGGACTCATACATGACAGATTGAGAGACAGAGTGAATGACTCATACAGGACAGACTGAGACACAGAGTGAAGGACTTAAACACTACAGACTTAGAGACACTCAAAGAGTGATGAACTCATAGAGAACCGACAGAGAGACAGAGTGAAGGACTCATACAGGACAGACTGAGACAGAGTGAGTGCCTCATAAAGTACAGGCTGAGAGACAGAGTGAAGAATTCATACTAGACAGACTGAGAGACAGAGTGAAGGACTCATACAGGACAGATTAAGAGACAGAGTGAAGGACTCATACGTTACAGACTGAGAGAAAGAGTGAAGGACTCATACAGGACAGACTGAGAGACAGAGTGAAGGACTCATACAGGACAGACTGATAGATAGAGTAAAGGACTCACACAGGACAGACTTAGAGACTGAGTGAAGGACTCATACATGACAGATAGAGACAGAGTGAAGGACTCATTCAGGACAGACTGAGAGACAGATTGAAGGACTCATGCAGGAGAGACTAAGATTCAGAGTGAAGGAATCATACCGGACAGACTGAGAGACAGAGTGAAGGACTCATATAGGACAGACTGAGAGACATAGTGAATGACTCATACAGGAGAGACTGAGAGACAGAGTGAAGGACTCATACAGGACAGACTGAGAGACAGAGTGAAGGACTCATACAGGACAGACTGAGAGACAGACTGAAGGACTCATACAGGACAGACTGAGAGACAGAGTGAAGGACTCATACAGGACAGACTGAGAGACAGAGAGAAGGACTAATACAGAACAGACTAAGAGACAGAGTGCAGGACTCATACAGGACAGACTGAGACAGAGTGAAGAACCAATACAATATAGACAGAGTGACAGAGTGAAGGACTCATAAAGGACAGACTGAGAGACAGGGTGAAGGACTCATACAGGACAGACTGAGAGACAGACTGAAGGACTCATACAGGACAGACTGAAAGACAATCACAGAGTAATGGGTTAATCGAGTACAGACTGAGAGACAGAGTGAAGGACTCATGCAGGACAGAATAAGATACAGAGTGAAGGAATCATAACAAACAGACTGAGAGACAGAGTGAAGGACTCACACAGCATAGACTGAAAGACAGAGTGAAGGACTCATACATGACAGACAGAGAGACAGAGTGAAGGACTCATGCAGGACAGACTGAGAGACAGAGTGAAGAACTAAAAAGGACAGACTGAAGACAGAGTGAAATTCTTACAATATAGATTGAGAGACAGAGTGAAGGACTCATACATAACAGATTGAGAGACAGAGTGAATGACTCATACAGGACAGACTGAGACACAGAGTGAAGGACTTAAACAGTACAGACTTAGAGACACTCAAAGAGTGATGAACTCATAGAGAACCGACAGAGAGACAGAGTGAAGGACTCATACAGGACAGAATGAGAGAGAGAGTGAAGGACTCATACAGGGCAGACTGAGACAGAGCGAGTGCCTCATAAAGTACAGGCTGAGAGACAGAGTGAAGGATTCATACTAGACAGACTGAGAGACAGAGTGAAGGACTCATACAGGACAGATTAAGAGACAGAGTGAAGGACTCATACAGGACTGACTGAGAGACAGAGTGAAGGACTCATACAGGACAGATTAAGAGATAGAGTGAAGGACTCACACAGGACAGACTTAGAGACTGAGTGAAGGACTCATACAGGACAGACAGAGTGAAGAACTCATACATGACAGATTGAGACAGAGTGAAGGACTCATGCAGGACAGACTGAGAGACATAGTGAAATACTCATGCAGGAGAGACTAAGATTCAGAGTGAAGGAATAATACCGGACAGACTGAGAGACAGAGTGAAGGTCTCATACAGTACAGACTAAGAGACAGAGTGAAGGACTTTTACTGGAGAGACTGAGCGACAGAGTGGCGAACTCAAACACAACAGACTGAGAGACAATCACAGACTAATGGGTTAATCGAGTACAGACTGAGAAACAGAGTGAAGGACTCATGCAGGACAGAATAAGATACAGAGTGAAGGATTCATACCAGACAGACTGAGAGACAGAGTGAAGGACTCACACAGCATAGACTGAAAGACAGAGTGAAGGACTCATACATGACAGACTGAGAGACAGAGTGAAGGACTCATGCAGGACAGACTAAGATTCAGATGTGAAGGATTCATAGCGGACAGACTGAGAGACAGAGTGAAGCACTCATAAGGACAGACTGAAGACATAGTGAAATTCTTACAATATAGATTGAGAGACAGAGTGAAGGACTCATACAGTACAGACTGAGAGAGAGAGAGTGAAGGACTCATACAGGACAGATTGAGAGAGAGAGTGAATGACTCAAACAGGACAGACTGAGACACAGAGTGAAAGACTTAAAAAGTACAGACTTAGAAACACTCAAAGAGTGATGAACTCATAGAGAACCGACAGAGAGACAGAGTGAAGGACTCATACAGGACAGAATGAGAGACAGAGTGAAGGACTCATACAGGGCAGACTGAGAGACAGAGTGAGTGCCTCATAAAGTACAGGCTGAGAGACAGAGTGAAGGATTCATACTTGACAGACTGAGAGACAGAGTGAAGGACTCATGCAGGACAGATTAAGAGACAGAGTGAAGGACTCATACGTTACAAACTGAGAGACAGAGTGAAGGACTCATACAGGACAGACTGAGAGACTGAGTGAAGGACTCATACAGGACATACATAGTTAAGAACTCATACATGACATATAGAGACAGAGTGAAGGACTCATGCAGGATAGACTGAGAGACAGATTGAAGGACTCATGCAGGAGAGACTAAGATTCAGAGTGAAGGATTCATACCGGACAGACTGAGAGACAGAGTGAAGGACTCATATAGGACAGACTGAGAGACAGAGTGAATGACTCATACAGGAGAGACTGAGAGACAGATTGAAGGACTCACACAGGACAGACTGAGAGACAGAGTAAAGTACTCATACTGGAGAGACTGAGAGATAGAGTGAAGGACTCAAACAGAACAGACTGAGAGACAATCATAGAGTAATGGGTTAATCGAGTACAGACTGAGAGACAGAGTGAAGGACTCATACATGACAGATTAAGAGACAGAGTGAAGGACTCATACGTTACAGACTGAGAGACAGAGTGAAGGACTCATACAGGATAGACTGAGAGACAGAGTGAAGGACTCATGCAGGACAGAATAAGATACAGAGTGAAGGATTCATACTAGACAGACTGAGAGACAGAGTGAAGGACTCATACATGACAGATTAAGAGACAGAGTGAATGAATCATACGTTACAGACTGAGAGACAGAGTGAAGGACTCACACAGGACAGAATAAGATACAGAGTGAACGATTCATACCAGACAGACTGAGAGACAGAGTGAAGGACTCACACAGTACAGACTGAAGACAGAGTGAAATTCTTACAATATAGATTGAGATACAGAGTGAATGACTCATACAGTACAGACTGAGAGAGAGAGTGAAGGACTCACACAGGACATACTTAGAGACTAAGTGAAGGACTCATACAGGACAGACAGAGTGAAGGACTCATGCAGGAGAGACTAAGATTCAGAGTGAATGATTCATACCAGACAGACTGAGAGACAGAGTGAAGGACTCACACAGCACAGACTGAAAGACAGTGTGAAGGACTCATACAGGACAGACTGAAGACAAAGTGCAATTCTTACAATATAGATTGAGAGACAGAGTGAAGGACTCATACAGGATAGACAGAGTGACACAGTGAATGACTCATGCAGGACAGACTAAGATACGGAGTGAAAGATTCATACCAGACAGACTGAGAGACAGAGTGAAGGACTCACACAGCACAGACTGAAGACAAAGTGAAATTCTTACAATATAGATTGAGAGACAGAGTGAAGGACTCATACAGGAGAGACTGAGAGACAGAGTGAAGGACTCATACAGGACAGACTGAGAGATAGAGTGAATGATTCACACAGGACAGACTTAGAGACTGAGTGAAGAACTCATATAGGACATACAGAGTGAAGGACTCATACATGACAGATAGAGACAGAGTGAAGGACTCATGCAGGACAGACTGAGAGACGGAGTGAATGACTCATACAGGAGAGACTGTGAGACTGAGTGAAGGCCTCATACAGGACAGACTGAGAGACAGAGTGAAGGACTCATACAGGAGAGACTGAGAGACAGAGTGAAGGCCTCATACAGGACAGACTGAGAGACAGAGTGAAGGATTCATACAGGACAGACTGAGAGACAGAGTGAAGGACTCATATAGGACAGACTGAGAGACAGAGTTAAGGACTCATAAAGGACAGACTGAGAGACAATCATAGAGTAATGGGTTAATCGAGTACAGACTAAGAGACAGAGTGATGGACTAACACAGGACAGACTGAAAATATAGTGAAGGACTCATACAGGACAGACTGAGAGACAGAGTGAAGAACTCATACATGACAGACTGAGAGACAGAGTGAAAGACTCATGCAGGAGAGACTAAGAGACAGAGTGAAGTATTCATACCAGACAGACTGAGAGACAGAGTGAAGGACTCATATAGGACATACTGAGAGCCAGATTGAAGGACTCATACTAGACAGACTGAGACAGAGTGAAGGACTCATACAGGACAGACTTAGAGCCAGATTGAAGGACTCATACTAGACAGACTGAGACAGAGTGAATGACTCATACAGGACAGACAGAGAGACAGAGTTAAGGACTCATACAGGACAGACTGAGAGACAGAGTTAAGGACTCATACAGGACAGACTGAGAGACAGAGTTAAGGACTCATACAGGACAGACTGAGAGACAGAGTGAAGGACTCACACAGGACAGACTGAGAGACAGAGTGAAGGACTCATACAGGAGAGACTGAGAGACAGAGTGAAGGACTCATACAGGAGAGACTGAGAGACAGAGTGAAGGCCTCATACAGGACAGACTGAGAGACAGAGTGAAGGACTCATACAGGAGAGACTGAGAGACAGAGTGAAGGCCTCACACAGGACATACTGAGAGACAGAGTGAAGGACTCATACAGGACATACTGAGAGACAGAGTGAAGGACTCATACTGGACATGTTGTGAATGGAGAAAATACAAAGAGCCTGTCTCCTTCAAGTTTGAGAGAAGACAGACAGAATAGAGAGAAGAGAGAGAGAAGAAATGGTGAATAGAGAGACTAGAGAGAAGAGAGAGAGAAGAGATTGTGAATAGAGAGAGAGAGAGAGAGAGAGAGAGAGAGAGAGAGAGAGAGAGAGAGAGAGAGAGAGAGAGAGAGAGAGAGAGAGAGAGAGAGAGAGAGAGAGAGAGAGAGAGAGAGAGAGAAGAGATGGTGAATATAGAGACTAGAGAAAAGAGAGAGAGAACAGATGGTGAATAGAGAGACTAGAGAGCATAGAGAGAGAAGATATGTGAATAGAGAGACTAGAGAGAAGAGAGAGAAGAGACAGGGAGACTAGAGAGAATAGAGAGAGAAGAGATGGTGAATAGAGAGAGAGAAGAGTGAGGGAAGATATGGTGAATCGAGAGACTAGAGAGAAGAGAGAGAAGAGATGGTGAATAGAGAGACTAGAGAGAAGAGAGAGAAGAGATGGTGAATAGAGAGACTAGAGAGAAGAGAGAGAAGAGATGGTGAATAGAGAGAGAGAAGAGAGAGAGAAGAGATGGTGAATAGAGAGAGAGAAGAGAGAGAGAAGAGATGGTGAATAGAGAGAAAGAGAGAGAGAAGAGAGAGAAGAGATGGGTAATAGAGAAAGAGAGAGAAAAGAGAGAGAAGAGATGGTGAGAGAAGAGAGAGAGAGTACTGGGTAATCTTTAAGTAATGTTGTTTACTAGCCAGGCATTGGAAACCCTCCAGGCTCCAGTCTATTCCACAAAACTCAGTAAATTGCTATCTTTGCTTCATTTCTCTCTCAGTGAGCTCTCTCTCTCTCTCACCTGGGACAGGCAGGAGAATTGCCTTGTAGACCTGAACTGCAAACAGCTCCTCTCTGATCCACTCCTTCACACAGCTTCACTCCACTGCTATTTGAACAGTGTTCTCCCTTGGTGCTGAGAGAAACATTTGGCCCTCCTCTCTGTGGAGAAAGAAAGGCAGTGTTCTTCTGTGTTCTTCATACATGTTTGAAGCCTTTCCCCTCTCCCCTCTGCTCTCATCAGTGCTTTCAGGCCAGGCAGGAAGTAGACGCTGGGTTGGAAAGCTAAAGGCCTGACACACTCCGATTTGTAAACTAGTTTGAGCGACATGAACACATTAGTGTAACTTCTTGGTAAATTCAGTGTTAAGAAATGGCAGGTATGTATTCAACACAACGCTCTGATGAAGCCGCGGCCAGATCAATAATTCATCACAACACAACCTGCACCAATACTCCAGTAGAACGACTGTAACAGACATCTCAATACAGCCCTAACCACTACTGAAAATAATCAACAGCAACGTGTTCAGTTTTTAATGGTGTTGGAAATGCCACCGTGTTCAGGGTCAGCATGTCTGGAGCAGACCAGACGGAGGAGAACACAACTCCACAGCCTGCTTTGTTCTCATCTCTTATTCAGCTTCAAGGAAAACTGCTGGGGCCACCATTACTGTTAATCTGTGCCCCCTGTGTGGGTTGATGTAGGTTGTATGGTCAAGCAAAGCTAGTCTGTGTAGGTTGTATGGTCAGGCAAAGCCATGCCACGACAGCAGTCCAGTCTGAAAACAAGCCTCTAATCCGATAACCTTCAGAACAAGAAGCTGTAGCTGAGCAATAGATAGAGAGAGAGAGATGCTGAGTGACTGAGTGGCTGCAGGGCTGAGACGACAGACAGGGACACTGATATTCACCCCCCGGTTGGAAAATGGATTTCTATTTCTGGGTTCATATCGCTGATCATGGTTCATAGCCTCCTTTCAGGCTGTGAGTTAACATCACTGGCTGATGTCAGGGGGCCGCTGATCGCAGCCTGGAGATCCTCTGATGGCCTCCAATCTGCCAAAGCGATGACGGCTGTTGGGCTGATACTATCTGGTAAATTCTATCACTGTCACTGTCTGTTTCGATCCAGCTGCACTCAGGGTGTCAAGGCCGGCCCCAACTATCCACAACACGACATGGGAACGGCTTCTACTCCCTCTGTGCATCTCACATCTGTTATTTCCAAGCAACAGAGGGGAAATCATATTATTAAGGATGTGAATTGGCTTCATGTTGTACTTGAATCTTTTGATCTGAGTATGACATTACCAAGCCGACCTAAAACTCCAGGACCTGGTGTCCCTGGAGTTTAAAGGACCAATAGGTGAACAGGTTGTTGAGACATGTAGTTGTTTCTAGTTGTCACTAGTTTGTGTTGCCTTCTGGAAAGAAGCATGTTATTTTATTTCACAAAGACCACACACTTCCACTGTATGTTTGCTGTTGTATTGGTGCTGTTGCCAGAGTCTTCTGTCTGGGTTGTCCGTTTTGTCTTACATAGTTTTTTTTATTCCAGACACAGTCCCCACAGGAGGCCTTTTGCCTCTTGCCACCATTGTAAATAAGAATTTGTTCTTAATTGACTAGCCAGGTTAAATAAAGGTTAAATAAATAAAGGTTCAGTAAAATAAAATAAAAACTATAAGGTTACATACAGATGTGAGCAGTTCTCTATAAGAATACGGAGAGGTAAAACTGTACATTATTCTTCCAGAGTGGTAAAAACACTCTTCAACATGACAGATCAACTCCCTACTGACGCTCTACTCTTTCATCTAAAACCTCCAATAAACACAGCCAGAGATTCTATACCACTTGGCTGGAGTGGCAGGGAGACACGACAAAGAAAGGTACCTGTACTGTTATCATGACAACGTAGTGAGACAGGTACCTATTCTGTTATCATGATAACATAGTGAGAAATGGTACCTGTACTGTTGTCATGACAACATAGTGAGACAGGTACCTGTACTGTTTTCATAATAACATAATGAGACAGGTATATGTACTGTTATCATGACAACATAGTGAGACAGGTACCTGTACTGTTATCATGACAACGTAGTGAGACAGGTACCTGTACTGTTATCATGATAACGTAGTGAGAAAGGTACCTGTACTGTTGTCATGACAACGTAGTGAGACAGGTACCTGTACTGTTGTCATGACAATGTAGTGAGACAGGTATCTGTACTGTTATCATGATAACATAGTGAAACAGGGACCTGTACTGTTGTCATGACAACGTAGTGAGACAGTTACCTGTACTGTTATCATGATAACGTAGTGAGACAGGTATCTGTACTGTTATCATGACAACATAGTGAGACAGGTACCTGTACTGTTATCATGACAACGTAGTGAGACAGGTACCTGTACTGTTATCATGACAAAGTAGTGAGACAGGTATCTGTACCGTTATCATGATAACGTAGTGAGACAGGTATCTGTACTGTTGTCATGACAACATAGTGAGACAGGTACCTGTACTGTTATCAAGACAACGTAGTGAGACAGGTACCTGTACTGTTATCATCATAACATAGAGAGACAGGTACCTGTACTGTTATCATGATAACATAGTGAGACAGGTACCTGGACTGTTATCATGACAACATAGTGAGACAGGTATCTGTACTGTTATCAACATAACATAGTGAGACAGGCACCTGTACTGTTATCATGACAACGTAGTGAGAAAGGTATCTGTACTGCTGTCATGACAACGTAGTGAGACAGGTACCTGTACTGTTATCATTACAACGTAGTGAGACATGTATCTGTACTGTTGTCATGACAACGTAGTGAGACAGGTACCGTTACTGTTATCATGATAAAGTAGTGAGACTGGTACCTGTACTGTTATCATGATAACATAGTGAGACAGGTACCTGTACTGTTATCATGACAACATAGTGAGACAGGTACCTGTACTGTTATCATGATAACATAGTGAGACAAAAATCTGTACTGTTATCATGACAACGTAGTGAGACAGGTACCTGTACTGTTATCATGACAACGTAGTGAGACAGGTACCTGTACTGTTATCATGACAACATAGTGAGACAGGTACCTGTACTGTTAACATGACAACGTAGTGAGACAGGTACCTGTACTGTTATCATGACAATGTAGTGAGACAGGTACCTGTACTGTTATCAACATAACATAGTGAGACAGGCACCTGTACTGTTATCATGACAACGTAGTGAGAAAGGTATCTGTACTGCTGTCATGACAACGTAGTGAGACAGGTACCCGTACTGTTATCATTACAACGTAGTGAGACATGTATCTGTACTGTTGTCATGACAACGTAGTGAGACAGGTACCGTTACTGTTATCATGATAAAGTAGTGAGACTGGTACCTGTACTGTTGTCATGACAACATAGTGAGACAGGTACCTGTACTGTTTTCATAATAACATAATGAGACAGGTATATGTACTGTCTGTTATCATGACAACGTAGTGAGACAGGTACCTGTACTGTTATCATGACAACGTAGTGAGACAGGTACCTGTACTGTTATCATGATAACGTAGTGAGAAAGGTACCTGTACTGTTGTCATGACAACGTAGTGAGACAGGTACCTGTACTGTTGTCATGACAATGTAGTGAGACAGGTATCTGTACTGTTATCATGATAACATAGTGAGACAGGTACCTGAACTGTTGTCATGACAATGTAGTGAGACATGTATCTGTACTGTTATCATGATAATGTAGTGAGACAGTTATCTGTACTGTTGTTATGACAACGTAGTGAAACAGGTACCTGTACTGTTGTCATGACAACATAGTGAGACAGGTCCCTGTACTGTTATCATGACAACGTAGTGAAACAGGTACCTGTACTTTTGTCATGACAACATAGTGAGACAGGTGCCTGTACTGTTATCATGACAACGTAGTGAAACAGGTACCTGTACTGTTATCATGATAACATACATAGTGAGACAGGTACCTGTACTGTTATCATGATAACATAGTGAGACAGGTACCTGTACTGTTATCATGACAACATAGTGAGACAGGTATCTGTACTGTTATCATGACAACATAGTGAGACAGGTACCTGTACTGTTATCATGACAACGTAGTGAGACAGGTATCTGTACTGTTATCATGACAACGTAGTGAGACAGGTACCTGTACTGTTATCATGATAACGTAGTGAGACAGGTACCTGTACTGTTATCATGATAACATAGTGAGACAGGTACCTGTACTGTTATCATGACAACATAGTGAGACAGGTACCTGTACTGTTATCATGATAACATAGTGAGACAAGTATCTGTACTGTTATCATGACAACGTAGTGAGACAGGTACCTGTACTGTTATCATGACAACGTAGTGAGACAGGTACCTGTACTGTTATCATGACAACGTAGTGAGACAGGTACCTGTACTGTTATCATGATAACATAGTGAGACAGGTATATGTACTGTTATCATGACAACGTAGTGAGACAGGTACCTGTACTGTTATCATCATAACATAGTAAGACAGGTACCTGTACTGTTATCATGATAACATAGTGAGACAGGTACCTGGACTGTTATCATGACAACATAGTGAGACAGGTATCTGTACTGTTATCACCATAACATAGTGAGACAGGCACCTGTACTGTTATCATGACAACGTAGTGAGAAAGGTATCTGTACTGCTGTCATGACAACGTAGTGAGACAGGTACCTGTACTGTTATCATTACAACGTAGTGAGACATGTATCTGTACTGTTGTCATGACCATGTAGTGAGACAGGTACCGTTACTGTTATCATGATAAAGTAGCGAGACTGGTACCTGTACTCTTATCATGATAACATAGTGAGACAGGTACCTGTACTGTTATCATGACAACATAGTGAGACAGGTACCTGTACTGTTATCATGATAACATAGTGAGACAAAAATCTGTACTGTTATCATGACAACGTAGTGAGACAGGAACCTGTACTATTATCATGACAACGTAGTGAGACAGGTACCTGTACTGTTATCATTACAATTTAGTGAGACATGTATCTGTACTGTTGTCATGACAACGTAGTGAGACAGGTACCGTTACTGTTATCATGATAAAGTAGTAAGACTGGTACCTGTACTGTTATCATGATAACATAGTGAGACAGGTACCTGTACTGTTATCATGACAACATAGTGAGACAGGTACCTGTACTGTTATCAACATAACATAGTGAGACAGGCACCTGTACTGTTATCATGACAACGTAGTGAGAAAGGTATCTGTACTGCTGTCATGACAACGTAGTGAGACAGGTACCCGTACTGTTATCATTACAACGTAGTGAGACATGTATCTGTACTGTTGTCATGACAACGTAGTGAGACAGGTACCGTTACTGTTATCATGATAAAGTAGTGAGACTGGTACCTGTACTGTTGTCATGACAACATAGTGAAGTGAGACAGGTACCTGTACTGTTATCATAATAACATAATGAGACAGGTATATGTACTGTTATCATGACAACGTAGTGAGACAGGTACCTGTACTGTTATCATGACAACGTAGTGAGACAGGTACCTGTACTGTTATCATGATAACGTAGTGAGAAAGGTACCTGTACTGTTGTCATGACAACGTAGTGAGACAGGTACCTGTACTGTTGTCATGACAATGTAGTGAGACAGGTATCTGTACTGTTATCATGATAACATAGTGAGACCGGTACCTGTACTGTTGTCATGACAATGTAGTGAGACATGTATCTGTACTGTTATCATGATAATGTAGTGAGACAGTTATCTGTACTGTTGTCATGACAACATAGTGAGACAGGTGCCTGTACTGTTATCATGACAATGTAGTGAAACAGGTACCTGTACTGTTGTCATGACAACATAGTGAGACAGGTGCCTGTACTGTTATCATGACAACGTAGTGAAACAGGTACCTGTACTGTTATCATCATAACATAGAGAGACAGGTACCTGTACTGTTATCATGATAACATAGTGAGACAGGTACCTTGACTGTTATCATGACAACATAGTGAGACAGGTATCTGTACTGTTATCAACACAACATAGTGAGACAGGCACCTGTACTGTTATCATGACAACGTAGTGAGAAAGGTATCTGTACTGCTGTCATGACAACGTAGTGAGACAGGTACCGTTACTGTTATCATGATAAAGTAGTGAGACTGGTACCTGTACTGTTATCATGATAACATAGTGAGACAGGTACCTGTACTGTTATCATGACAACATAGTGAGACAGGTACCTGTACTGTTATCATGATAACATAGTGAGACAAAAATCTGTACTGTTATAATGACAACGTAGTGAGACAGGAACCTGTACTGTTATCATGACAACGTAGTGAGACAGGTACCTGTACTGTTATCATGACAACGTAGTGAGACAGGTACCTGTACTGTTATCATGATACAATTAGTGAGACAGGTATATGTACTGTTATCATGACAACGTAGTGAGACAGGTACCTGTACTGTTATCATCATAACATAGAAAGACAGGTACCTGTACTGTTATCATGATAACATAGTGAGACAGGTACCTGGACTGTTATCATGACAACATAGTGAGACAGGTATCTGTACTGTTATCACCATAACATAGTGAGACAGGCACCTGTACTGTTATCATGACAACGTAGTGAGAAAGGTATCTGTACTGCTGTCATAACAACGTAGTGAGACAGGTACCTGTACTGTTATCATTACAACGTAGTGAGACATGTATCTGTACTGTTGTCATGACAATGTAGTGAGACAGGTACCGTTACTGTTATCATGATAAAGTAGCGAGACTGGTACCTGTACTCTTATCATGATAACATAGTGAGACAGGTACCTGTACTGTTATCATGACAACATAGTGAGACAGGTACCTGTACTGTTATCATGATAACATAACATAGTGAGACAAAAATCTGTACTGTTATCATGACAACGTAGTGAGACAGGAACCTGTACTATTATCATGACAACGTAGTGAGACAGGTACCTGTACTGTTATCATTACAATTTAGTGAGACATGTATCTGTACTGTTGTCATGACAACGTAGTGAGACAGGTACCGTTACTGTTATCATGATAAAGTAGTAAGACTGGTACCTGTACTGTTATCATGATAACATAGTGAGACAGGTACCTGTACTGTTATCATGACAACATAGTGAGACAGGTACCTGTACTGTTATCAACATAACATAGTGAGACAGGCACCTGTACTGTTATCATGACAACGTAGTGAGAAAGGTATCTGTACTGCTGTCATGACAACGTAGTGAGACAGGTACCCGTACTGTTATCATTACAACGTAGTGAGACATGTATCTGTACTGTTGTCATGACAACGTAGTGAGACAGGTACCGTTACTGTTATCATGATAAAGTAGTGAGACTGGTATGGTACCTGTACTGTTGTCATGACAACATAGTGAGACAGGTACCTGTACTGTTTTCATAATAACATAATGAGACAGGTATATGTACTGTTATCATGACAACGTAGTGAGACAGGTACCTGTACTGTTATCATGACAACGTAGTGAGACAGGTACCTGTACTGTTATCATGATAACGTAGTGAGAAAGGTACCTGTACTGTTGTCATGACAACGTAGTGAGACAGGTACCTGTACTGTTGTCATGACAATGTAGTGAGACAGGTATCTGTACTGTTATCATGATAACATAGTGAGACAGGTACCTGTACTGTTGTCATGACAATGTAGTGAGACATGTATCTGTACTGTTATCATGATAATGTAGTGAGACAGTTATCTGTACTGTCGTCATGACAACATAGTGAGACAGGTGCCTGTACTGTTATCATGACAACGTAGTGAAACAGGTACCTGTACTGTTATCATCATAACATAGAGAGACAGGTACCTGTACTGTTATCATGATAACATAGTGAGACAGGTACCTTGACTGTTATCATGACAACATAGTGAGACAGGTATCTGTACTGTTATCAACACAACATAGTGAGACAGGCACCTGTACTGTTATCATGACAACGTAGTGAGAAAGGTATCTGTACTGCTGTCATGACAACGTAGTGAGACAGGTACCGTTACTGTTATCATGATAAAGTAGTGAGACTGGTACCTGTACTGTTATCATGATAACATAGTGAGACAGGTACCTGTACTGTTATCATGACAACATAGTGAGACAGGTACCTGTACTGTTATCATGATAACATAGTGAGACAAAAATCTGTACTGTTATAATGACAACGTAGTGAGACAGGAACCTGTACTGTTATCATGACAACGTAGTGAGACAGGTACCTGTACTGTTATCATGACAACGTAGTGAGACAGGTACCTGTACTGTTATCATCATAACATAGAAAGACAGGTACCTGTACTGTTATCATGATAACATACATAGTGAGACAGGTACCTGGACTGTTATCATGACAACATAGTGAGACAGGTATCTGTACTGTTATCACCATAACATAGTGAGACAGGCACCTGTACTGTTATCATGACAACGTAGTGAGAAAGGTATCTGTACTGCTGTCATAACAACGTAGTGAGACAGGTACCTGTACTGTTATCATTACAACGTAGTGAGACATGTATCTGTACTGTTGTCATGACAATGTAGTGAGACAGGTACCGTTACTGTTATCATGATAAAGTAGCGAGACTGGTACCTGTACTCTTATCATGATAACATAGTGAGACAGGTACCTGTACTGTTATCATGACAACATAGTGAGACACGTACCTGTACTGTTATCATGATAACATAGTGAGACAAAAATCTGTACTGTTATCATGACAACGTAGTGAGACAGGAACCTGTACTATTATCATGACAACGTAGTGAGACAGGTACCTGTACTGTTATCATTACAATTTAGTGAGACATGTATCTGTACTGTTGTCATGACAACGTAGTGAGACAGGTACCCGTACTGTTATCATTACAACGTAGTGAGACATGTATCTGTACTGTTGTCATGACAACGTAGTGAGACAGGTACCGTTACTGTTATCATGATAAAGTAGTGAGACTGGTACCTGTACTGTTGTCATGACAACATAGTGAGACAGGTACCTGTACTGTTTTCATAATAACATAATGAGACAGGTATATGTACTGTTATCATGACAACGTAGTGAGACAGGTACCTGTACTGTTATCATGACAACGTAGTGAGACAGGTACCTGTACTGTTATCATGATAACGTAGTGAGAAAGGTACCTGTACTGTTGTCATGACAACGTAGTGAGACAGGTACCTGTACTGTTGTCATGACAATGTAGTGAGACAGGTATCTGTACTGTTATCATGATAACATAGTGAGACAGGTACCTGTACTGTTGTCATGACAATGTAGTGAGACATGTATCTGTACTGTTATCATGATAATGTAGTGAGACAGTTATCTGTACTGTTGTCATGACAACATAGTGAGACAGGTGCCTGTACTGTTATCATGACAACGTAGTGAAACAGGTACCTGTACTGTTGTCATGACAACATAGTGAGACAGGTGCCTGTACTGTTATCATGACAACGTAGTGAAACAGGTACCTGTACTGTTATCATCATAACATAGAGAGACAGGTACCTGTACTGTTATCATGATAACATAGTGAGACAGGTACCTTGACTGTTATCATGACAACATAGTGAGACAGGTATCTGTACTGTTATCAACACAACATAGTGAGACAGGCACCTGTACTGTTATCATAACAACGTAGTGAGAAAGGTATCTGTACTGCTGTCATGACAACGTAGTGAGACAGGTACCGTTACTGTTATCATGATAAAGTAGTGAGACTGGTACCTGTACTGTTATCATGATAACATAGTGAGACAGGTACCTGTACTGTTATCATGACAACATAGTGAGACAGGTACCTGTACTGTTATCATGATAACATAGTGAGACAAAAATATGTACTGTTATAATGACAACGTAGTGAGACAGGAACCTGTACTGTTATCATGACAACGTAGTGAGACAGGTACCTTTACTGTTATCATGACAACGTAGTGAGACAGGAACCTGTACTGTTATCATGACAACGTAGTGAGACAGGTACCTTTACTGTTATCATGACAACGTAGTGAGACAGGTACCTGTACTGTTATCATCATAACATAGAGAGACAGGTACCTGTACTGTTATCATGATAACATAGTGAGACAGGTATATGTACTGTTATCACCATAACATAGTGAGTGTTAGAGCCGATTTGGGCATATTTTGTATAAAAGACTGAACATACTGAGCTCCATGTACATTTGTGTAAATATATTAAATATTAATGTATATGATGAAATATTAGGTACGTACCTTTATGATTTATTTACAGGATTGAGATGAGATATATTCATTTGTTATTAGTGTAACTCAGTCTTTGGCCCCCCCCTCTTGCCCATTCATTGTACTGTGTTAATTGTGTTAGTATAAAGGCAGGAAGTTGGGCCTTCGGGGGGGGGGGAGTCCTTGCTAGATGCGGGAGCGGTATAGTTTTTTGAACATATAGACATACAGAAATACAGACAGACAGGTCATATTATATTATGTATTTGCATTTCAAGTAATCTCTGCTTTAAGTTGATTGGAGAATACCTTTTTGTTAGATAAGAAGAATAAACATTTTTTGTTGCACTATATCCCTGGATCTCATTGAATGTTTGGCCGTTTGGAAACGTTGAGTGTGGACTGTATGCGTCCGAAACAACCCCGCTTCAGGCTTGGGCAGTGGCTATGGTTGAGAGGAAAGGAAGCCACTACAGTGAGACAGGCACCTGTACTGTTATCATGACAACGTAGTGAGAAAGGTATCTGTACTGCTGTCATGACAACGTAGTGAGACAGGTACCTGTACTGCTGTCATGACAACGTAGTGAGACAGGTACCTGTACTGTTATCATTACAACGTAGTGAGACATGTATCTGTACTGTTGTCATGACAACGTAGTGAGACAGGTACCGTTACTGTTATCATGATAAAGTAGTGAGACTGGTACCTGTACTGTTATCATGACAACGTAGTGAGACAGGTACCTGTACTGTTATCATGATAAAATTAGTGAGACAGGTATATGTACTGTTATCATGACAACTTAGTGAGACAGGTACCTATTCTGTTATCATGATAACATAGTGAGAAATGGTACCTGTACTGTTGTCATGACAACATAGTGAGACAGGTACCTGTACTGTTTTCATAATAACATAATGAGACAGGTATATGTACTGTTATCATGACAACATAGTGAGACAGGTACCTGTACTGTTATCATGACAACGTAGTGAGACAGGCACCTGTACTGTTATCATGATAACGTAGTGAGAAAGGTACCGTACCTGTACTGTTGTCATGACAACGTAGTGAGACAGGTACATGTACTGTTGTCATGACAATGTAGTGAGACAGGTATCTGTACTGTTATCATGATAACATAGTGAGACAGGTACCTGTACTGTTATCATGACAACATAGTGAGACAGGTACCTGTACTGTTATCATGATAACATAGTGAGACAAAAATATGTACTGTTATAAAGACAACGTAGTGAGACAGGAACCTGTACTGTTATCATGACAACGTAGTGAGACAGGTACCTGTACTGTTATCATGACAACGTAGTGAGACAGGTACCTGTACTGTTGTCATGACAATGTAGTGAGACAGGTATCTGTACTGTTATCATGACAATGTAGTGAAACAGGTACCTGTACTGTTGTCATGACAACATAGTGAGACAGGTGCCTGTACTGTTATCATGACAACGTAGTGAAACAGGTACCTGTACTGTTATCATCATAACATAGAGAGACAGGTACCTGTACTGTTATCATGATAACATAGTGAGACAGGTACCTTGACTGTTATCATGACAACATAGTGAGACAGGTATCTGTACTGTTATCAACACAACATAGTGAGACAGGCACCTGTACTGTTATCATAACAACGTAGTGAGAAAGGTATCTGTACTGCTGTCATGACAACGTAGTGAGACAGGTACCGTTACTGTTATCATGATAAAGTAGTGAGACTGGTACCTGTACTGTTATCATGATAACATAGTGAGACAGGTACCTGTACTGTTATCATGACAACATAGTGAGACAGGTACCTGTACTGTTATCATGATAACATAGTGAGACAAAAATATGTACTGTTATAATGACAACGTAGTGAGACAGGAACCTGTACTGTTATCATGACAACGTAGTGAGACAGGTACCTTTACTGTTATCATGACAACGTAGTGAGACAGGAACCTGTACTGTTATCATGACAACGTAGTGAGACAGGTACCTTTACTGTTATCATGACAACGTAGTGAGACAGGTACCTGTACTGTTATCATCATAACATAGAGAGACAGGTACCTGTACTGTTATCATGATAACATAGTGAGACAGGTATATGTACTGTTATCACCATAACATAGTGAGTGTTAGAGCCGATTTGGGCATATTTTGTATAAAAGACTGAACATACTGAGCTCCATGTACATTTGTGTAAATATATTAAATATTAATGTATATGATGAAATATTAGGTACGTACCTTTATGATTTATTTACAGGATTGAGATATATTCATTTGTTATTAGTGTAACTCAGTCTTTGGCCCCCCCCTCTTGCCCATTCATTGTACTGTGTTAATTGTGTTAGTATAAAGGCAGGAAGTTGGGCCTTCGGGGGGGGGGGAGTCCTTGCTAGATGCGGGAGCGGTATAGTTTTTTGAACATATAGACATACAGAAATACAGACAGACAGGTCATATTATATTATATTATGTATTTGCATTTCAAGTAATCTCTGCTTTAAGTTGATTGGAGAATACCTTTTTGTTAGATAAGAAGAATAAACATTTTTTGTTGCACTATATCCCTGGATCTCATTGAATGTTTGGCCGTTTGGAAACGTTGAGTGTGGACTGTATGCGTCCGAAACAACCCCGCTTCAGGCTTGGGCAGTGGCTATGGTTGAGAGGAAAGGAAGCCACTACAGTGAGACAGGCACCTGTACTGTTATCATGACAACGTAGTGAGAAAGGTATCTGTACTGCTGTCATGACAACGTAGTGAGACAGGTACCTGTACTGCTGTCATGACAACGTAGTGAGACAGGTACCTGTACTGTTATCATTACAACGTAGTGAGACATGTATCTGTACTGTTGTCATGACAACGTAGTGAGACAGGTACCGTTACTGTTATCATGATAAAGTAGTGAGACTGGTACCTGTACTGTTATCATGACAACGTAGTGAGACAGGTACCTGTACTGTTATCATGATAAAATTAGTGAGACAGGTATATGTACTGTTATCATGACAACTTAGTGAGACAGGTACCTATTCTGTTATCATGATAACATAGTGAGAAATGGTACCTGTACTGTTGTCATGACAACATAGTGAGACAGGTACCTGTACTGTTTTCATAATAACATAATGAGACAGGTATATGTACTGTTATCATGACAACATAGTGAGACAGGTACCTGTACTGTTATCATGACAACGTAGTGAGACAGGCACCTGTACTGTTATCATGATAACGTAGTGAGAAAGGTACCTGTACTGTTGTCATGACAACGTAGTGAGACAGGTACATGTACTGTTGTCATGACAATGTAGTGAGACAGGTATCTGTACTGTTATCATGATAACATAGTGAGACAGGTACCTGTACTGTTATCATGACAACATAGTGAGACAGGTACCTGTACTGTTATCATGATAACATAGTGAGACAAAAATCTGTACTGTTATAAAGACAACGTAGTGAGACAGGAACCTGTACTGTTATCATGACAACGTAGTGAGACAGGTACCTGTACTGTTATCATGACAACGTAGTGAGACAGGTACCTGTACTGTTGTCATGACAATGTAGTGAGACAGGTATCTGTACTGTTATCATGATAACGTAGTGAGACAGGTATATGTACTGTTGTCATGACAACATAGTGAGACAGGTACCTGTACTGTTATCATGACAACGTAGTGAGACAGGTACCTGTACTGTTATCATCATAACATAGAGAGACAGGTACCTGTACTGTTATCATGATAACATAGTGAGACAGGTACCTGTACTGTTATCATGACAACATAGTGAGACAGGTATCTGTACTGTTATCAACATAACATAGTGAGACAGGCACCTGTACTGATATCATGACAACGTAGTGAGAAAGGTATCTGTACTGCTGTCATGACAACGTAGTGAGACAGGTACCGTTACTGTTTTCATGATAAAGTAGTGAGACTGGTACATGTACTGTTATCATGATAACATAGTGAGACAGGTACCTGTACTGTTATCATGACAACATAGTGAGACAGGTACCTGTACTGTTATCATGATAACATAGTGAGACAAAAATCTGTACTGTTATAATGACAACGTAGTGAGACAGGAACCTGTACTGTTATCATGACAACGTAGTGAGACAGGTACCTGTACTGTTATCATGACAACGTAGTGAGACAGGTACCTGTACTGTTATCATGATACAATTAGTGAGACAGGTATATATACTGTTATCATGACAACGTAGTGAGACAGGTACCTGTACTGTTATCATCATAACATAGAGAGACAGGTACCTGTACTGTTATCATGACAACATAGTGAGACAGGTATCTGTACTGTTATCACCATAACATAGTGAGACAGGCACCTGTACTGTTATCATGACAACGTAGTGAGAAAGGTATCTGTACTGCTGTCATGACAACGTAGTGAGACAGGTACCTGTACTGTTATCATTACAACGCAGTGAGACATGTATCTGTACTGTTGTCATGACAATGTAGTGAGACAGGTACCGTTACTGTTATCATGATAAAGTAGCGAGACTGGTACCTGTACTGTTATCATGATAACATAGTGAGACAGGTACCTGTACTGTTATCATGACAACATAGTGAGACTGGTACCTGTACTGTTATCATGATAACATAGTGAGACAAAAATCTGTACTGTTATAATGACAACGTAGTGAGACAGGAACCTGTACTGTTATCATGACAACGTAGTGAGACAGGTACCTGTACTGTTATCATGACAACGTAGTGAGACAGGTACCTCTACTGTTATCATGATACAATTAGTGAGACAGGTATATGTACTGTTATCATGACAACGTAGTGAGACAGGTACCTGTACTGTTATCATCATAACATAGAGAGACAGGTACCTGTACTGTTATCATGATAACATAGTGAGACAGGTACCTGGACTGTTATCATGACAACATAGTGAGACAGGTATCTGTACTGTTATCACCATAACATAGTGAGACAGGCACCTGTACTGTTATCATGACAATGTAGTGAGACAGCTATCTGTACTGTTATCATGATAACGTAGTGAGACAGGTATCTGTACTGTTGTCATGACAACATAGTGAGACAGGTACATGTACTGTTATCATGATAACATAGTGAGACAAAAATCTGTACTGTTATCATGACAACGTAGTGAGACAGGAACCTGTACTGTTATCATGACAACGTAGTGAGACAGGTACCTGTACTGTTATCATGACAACGTAGTGAGAAAGGTATCTGTACTGCTGTCATGACAACGTAGTGAGACAGGTACCTGTACTGTTATCATTACAACGTAGTGAGACATGTATCTGTACTGTTGTCATGACAACGTAGTGAGACAGGTACCGTTACTGTTATCATGATAAAGTAGTGAGACTGGTACCTGTACTGTTATCATGACAACGTAGTGAGACAGGTACCTGTACTGTTATCATGATAAAATTAGTGAGACAGGTATATGTAGTGTTATCATGACAACGTAGTGAGACAGGTACCTATTCTGTTATCATGATAACATAGTGAGAAATGGTACCTGTACTGTTGTCATGACAACATAGTGAGACAGGTACCTGTATTGTTTTCATAATAACATAATGAGACAGGTATATGTACTGTTATCATGACAATGTAGTGAGACAGGTATCTGTACTGTTATCACCATAACATAGTGAGACAGGCACCTGTACTGTTATCATGACAATGTAGTGAGACAGGTATCTGTACTGTTATCATGATAACGTAGTGAGACAGGTATCTGTACTGTTGTCATGACAACATAGTGAGACAGGTACCTGTACTGTTATCATGACAATGTAGTGAGACAGGTACCGTTACTGTTATCATGATAAAGTAGCGAGACTGGTACCTGTACTCTTTTCATGATAACATAGTGAGACAGGTACCTGTACTGTTATCATGACAACATAGTGAGACAGGTACCTGTACTGTTATCATGATAACATAGTGAGACAAAAATCTGTACTGTTATCATGACAACGTAGTGAGACAGGAACCTGTACTGTTATCATGACAACGTAGTGAGACAGGTACCTGTACTGTTATCATCATAACATAGAGAGACAGGTACCTGTACTGTTATCATGATAACATAGTGAGACAGGTACCTGGACTGTTATCATTACAACATAGTGAGACAGGTATCTGTACTGTTATCACCATAACATAGTGAGACAGGCACCTGTACTGTTATCATGACAACGTAGTGAGAAAGGTATCTGTACTGCTGTCATGACAACGTAGTGAGACAGGTACCTGTACTGTTATCGTTACAATTTAGTGAGACATGTATCTGTACTGTTGTCATGACAACGTAGTGAGACAGGTACCGTTACTGTTATCATGATAAAGTAGTGAGACTGGTACCTGTACTGTTATCATGATAACATAGTGAGACAGGTACCTGTACTGTTATCATGACAACATAGTGAGACAGGTACCTGTACTGTTATCAACATAACATAGTGAGACAGGCACCTGTACTGTTATCATGACAACGTAGTGAGAAAGGTATCTGTACTGCTGTCATGACAACGTAGTGAGACAGGTACCTGTACTGTTATCATTACAACGTAGTGAGACATGTATCTGTACTGTTGTCATGACAACGTAGTGAGAAAGGTACCGTTACTGTTATCATGATAAAGTAGTGAGACTGGTACCTGTACTGTTATAATGACAACGTAGTGAGACAGGTACCTGTACTGTTATCATGATAAAATTAGTGAGACAGGTATATGTACTGTTATCATGACAACGTAGTGAGACAGGTACCTATTCTGTTATCATGATAACATAGTGAGAAATGGTACCTGTACTGTTGTCATGACAACATAGTGAGACAGGTACCTGTATTGTTTTCATAATAACATAATGAGACAGGTATATGTACTGTTATCATGATAACGTAGTGAGACAGGTATCTGTACTGTTATCATGACAACGTAGTGAGACAGGTACCTGTACTGTTATCATGACAACGTAGTGAGACAGGTACCTGTGCTGTTATCATGACACTGTAGTGAGACATGTATCTGTACTGTTATCATGATAACGTAGTGAGACATGTATCTGTACTGTTGTCATGACAACATAGTGAGACAGGTACCTGTACTGTTATCATTACAACGTAGTGAGACATGTATCTGTACTGTTGTCATGACAACATAGTGAGACAGGTACCGTTACTGTTATCATGATAACATAGTGAGACAGGTACCTGGACTGTTATCATGACAACATAGTGAGACAGGTATCTGTAATGTTATCACCATAACATAGTGAGACAGGCACCTGTACTGTTATCATGACAACGTAGTGAGAAAGGTATCTGTACTGCTGTCATGACAACGTAGTGAGACAGGTACCTGTACTGTTACCATTACAACGTAGTGAGACATGTATCTGTACTGTTGTCATGACAATGTAGTGAGACAGGTACCTGTACTGTTATCATGACAACGTAGTGAGACAGGTACCTTTACTGTTATCATGATAACATAGTGAGACAGGTATATATACTGTTATCATGACAACGTAGTGAGACTGGTACCTGTACTGTTATCATGACAACGTAGTGAGACAGGTACCTGTACTGTTATCATCATAACATAGAGAGACAGGTACCTGTACTGTTATCATGATAACATAGTGAGACAGGTACCTGGACTGTTATCGTGACAACATAGTGAGACAGGTATCTGTACTGTTATCACCATAACATAGTGAGACAGGCACCTGTACTGTTATCATGACAATGTAGTGAGAAAGGTATCTGTACTGCTGTCATGACAACGTAGTGAGACAGGTACCTGTACTGTTATCATTACAATGTAGTGAGACATGTATCTGTACTGTTGTCATGAGAACGTAGTGAGACAGGTACCGTTACTGTTATCATGATAAAGTCGTGAGACTGGTACCTGTACTGTTATCATGATAACATAGTGAGACAGGTACCTGTACTGTTATCATGACAACATAGTGAGACAGGTACCTGTACTGTTATCATGATAACATAGTGAGACAAATATATGTACTGTTATCATGACAACGTAGTGAGACAGGAACCTGTACTGTTATCATGACAACGTATTGAGACAGGTACCTGTACTTTTATCATGACAACGTAGTGAGACAGGTACCTGTACTGTTATCATGATAAAATTAGTGAGACAGGTATATATACCGTTATCATGACAACGTAGTGAGACAGGTATCTGTACTGTTATCATGACAACGTAGTGAGACAGGTACCTGTACTGTTAGCATGACAATGTAGTGAGACAGGTATCTGTACTGTTATCATGATAACGTAGTGGGACAGGTATATGTACTGTTGTCATGACAACATAGTGAGACAGGTACCTGTACTGTTATCATGATAACATAGTGAGACAGGTACCTGTACTGTTATCATGACAACATAGTGATACAGGTACCTGTACTGTTATCATGATAACATAGTGAGACAAAAATCTGTACTGTTATCATGACAATGTAGTGAGACAGGTACCTGTACTGTTATCATGACAACGTAGTGAGACAGGTACCTTTACTGTTATCATGATAACATAGTGAGACAGGTATATATACTGTTATCATGACAACGTAGTGAGACTGGTACCTGTACTGTTATCATGACAACGTAGTGAGACAGGTACCTGTACTGTTATCATCATAACATAGAGAGACAGGTACCTGTACTGTTATCATGATAACATAGTGAGACAGGTACCTGGACTGTTATCGTGACAACATAGTGAGACAGGTATCTGTACTGTTATCACCATAACATAGTGAGACAGGCACCTGTACTGTTATCATGACAACTTAGTGAGAAAGGTATCTGTATTGCTGTCATGACAACGTAGTGAGACAGGTACCTGTACTGTTATCATTACAATGTAGTGAGACATGTATCTGTACTGTTGTCATGAGAACGTAGTGTTACAGGTACCGTTACTGTTATCATGATAAAGTCGTGAGACTGGTACCTGTACTGTTATCATGATAACATAGTGAGACAGGTACCTGTACTGTTATCATGACAACATAGTGAGACAGGTACCTGTACTGTTATCATGATAACATAGTGAGACAAAGTATCTGTACTGTTATCATGACAACGTAGTGAGACAGGAACCTGTACTGTTATCATGACAACGTATTGAGACAGGTACCTGTACTTTTATCATGCCAACGTAGTGAGACAGGTACCTGTACTGTTATCATGACAACGTAGTGAGACAGGTACCTGTACTGTTATCATGATAACATAGTGAGACAGGTATCTGTACTGTTATCATGACAACGTAGTGAGACAGGTACCTGTACTGTTATCATGACAACGTAGTGAGACAGGTACCTGTACTGTTATCATGATAACATAGTGAGACAGGTACCTGTACTGTTATCATGATAACATAGTGAGACAGGTACCTGGACTGTTATCGTGACAACATAGTGAGACAGGTATCTGTACTGTTATCACCATAACATAGTGAGACAGGCACCTGTACTGTTATCATGACAACTTAGTGAGAAAGGTATCTGTATTGCTGTCATGACAACGTAGTGAGACAGGTACCTGTACTGTTATCATTACAATGTAGTGAGACATGTATCTGTACTGTTGTCATGACAACGTAGTGAGACAGGTACCGTTACTGTTATCATGATAAAGTAGTGAGACTGGTACCTGTACTGTTATCATGATAACATAGTGAGACAGGTACCTGTACTGTTATCATGACAACATAGTGAGACAGGAACCTGTACTGTTATCATGACAACGTAGTGAGACAGGTACCTGTACTTTTATCATGACAACGTAGTGAGACAGGTACCTGTACTGTTATCATGATAAAATTAGTGAGACAGGTATATGTACTGTTATCATGACAACGTAGTGAGACAGGTATCTGTACTGTTATCATGACAACGTAGTGAGACAGGTACCTGTACTGTTATCATGACAATGTAGTGAGACAGGTATCTGTACTGTTATCATGATAACGTAGTGAGATAGGTATCTGTACTGTTGTCATGACAACATAGTGAGACAGGTACCTGTACTGTTATCATGACAACGTAAGTGAGACAGGTACATGTACTGTTATCATCATAACATAGAGAGACAGGTACCTGTACTGTTATCATGATAACATAGTGAGACAGGTGCCTGGACTGTTATCATGACAACATAGTGAGACAGGTATCTGTACTGTTATCACCATAACATAGTGAGACAGGCACCTGTACTGTTATCATGACAACGTAGTGAGAAAGGTATCTGTACTGCTGTCATGACAACATAGTGAGACAGGTACCTGTACTGTTATCATGACAATGTAGTGAGACAGGTATCTGTACTGTTATCATGATAACGTAGTGAGACAGGTATCTGTACTGTTGTCATGACAACGTAGTGAGACAGGTACCGTTACTGTTATCATGATAAAGTAGTGAGACTGGTACCTGTACTGTTATCATGATAACATAGTGAGACATGTATATATACTGTTATCATGACAACGTAGTGAGACAGGTATCTGTACTGTTATCATGATAACATAGTGAGACAGGTACCTGTACTGTTATCATGCCAACATAGTGAGACAGGTACCTGTACTGTTATCATGACAACGTGGTGAGACAGGTATCTGTACTGTTATCATGAAAACATAGTGAGACAAAAAGCTGTACTGTTATCATGACAACGTAGTGAGACAGGAACATGTACTGTTATCATGACAACGTAGTGAGACAGGTACCTGTACTGTTATCATGACAACGTAGTGAGACAGGTACCTGTACTGTTATCATGATAAAATTAGTGAGACATGTATATGTACTGTTATCATGACAACGTAGTGAGACAGGTATCTGTACTGTTATCATGACAACGTAGTGAGACAGGTACCTGTACTGTTGTCATGACAATGTAGTGAGACAGGTACCTGTACTGTTATCATGACAACGTAGTGAGACAGGAACCTGTACTGTTATCATGACAACGTAGTGAGACAGGTATCTGTACTGTTATCATGATAACATAGTGAGACAGGTATTTGTACTGTTATCATGACAACGTAGTGAGACAGGTATCTGTACTGTTATCATGACAACGTAGTGAGACAGGTACCTGTACTGTTGTCATGACAACGTAGTGAGACAGGTACCTGTACTGTTATCATGATAAAATTAGTGAGACAGGTATATGTACTGTTATCATGACAATGTAGTGAGACAGGTATCTGTACTGTTATGATGACAACGTAGTGAGACAGGTACCTGTACTGTTGTCATGACAACGTAGTGAGACAGGTATCTGTACTGTTATCATGACAACGTAGTGAGACAGGTATATGTACTGTTATCATGACAACGTAGTGAGACAGGTATCTGTACTGTTATCATGACAACGTAGTGAGACAGGTACCTGTACTGTTGTCATGACAACGTAGTGAGACAGGTACCTGTACTGTTGTCATGACAACGTAGTGAGACAGGTAAAGGCACTGTTGTCATGACAACGTAGTGAGACAGGTACCTGTACTGTTATCATGACAACGTAGTGAGACAGGTATCTGTACTGTTATCATGAAAACATAGTGAGACAAAAATCTGTACTGTTATCATGACAACGTAGTGAGACAGGAACATGTACTGTTATCATGACAACGTAGTGAGACAGGTACCTGTACTGTTATCATGACAACGTAGTGAGACAGGTACCTGTACTGTTATCATGATAAAATTAGTGAGACAGGTATATGTACTGTTATCATGACAACGTAGTGAGACAGGTATCTGTACTGTTATCATGACAACGTAGTGAGACAGGTACCTGTACTGTTGTCATGACAACGTAGTGAGACAGGTACCTGTACTGTTATCATGACAACGTAGTGAGACAGGTACCTGTACTGTTATCATGACAACGTAGTGAGACAGGTATCTGTACTGTTATCATGATAACATAGTGAGACAGGTATTTGTACTTGTACTGTTATCATGACAACGTAGTGAGACAGGTATCTGTACTGTTATCATGACAATGTAGTGAGACAGGTACCTGTACTGTTGTCATGACAACGTAGTGAGACAGGTACCTGTACTGTTATCATGACAACGTAGTGAGACAGGTACCTGTACTGTTATCATGATAAAATTAGTGAGACAGGTATATGTACTGTTATAATGACAATGTAGTGAGACAGGTATCTGTACTGTTATGATGACAACGTAGTGAGACAGGTACCTGTACTGTTGTCATGACAACGTAGTGAGACAGGTATCTGTACTGTTATCATGACAACGTAGTGAGACAGGTAACTGTACTGTTGTCATGACAACGTAGAGAGACAGGTACCTGTACTGTTATCATGATAACATAGTGAGACAGGTATATGTACTGTTATCATGACAACGTAGTGAGACAGGTATCTGTACTGTTATCATGACAACGTAGTGAGACAGGTAA
>CM062489.1:90480693-90703351 GCA_031479575.1 Coregonus ussuriensis | reverse complement strand
TCTGTATTTCCAGACAGATCAATGGGCTGGTTCTCAGTCTACCATCTAGGTTCTATGTATGTCCAGATAGATCACTGGGCTGGTTCTCTAAGTCTACCATCTAGGTTCTCTTTATGTGCAGAGAGATCACTGGTCTGGTTCTCAGTCTACGATCTAGGTTCTCTGTATTTCCAGATAGATGACTGGGCTGGTTCTCAAAGTCTACCATCTAGCTTCTCTGTATTTCCAGACAGATCACTGGGCTGGTTCTCAAAGTCTACCATTTAGGTTCTCGGTATTTCCAGACAGTTCACTGGGCTGGTTCTCAGTCTACCATCTAGGTTCTCTGTATGTCCAGACAGATCACTGTGCTGTTTCTCAAAGTCTACCAACTAGGTTCTCTGTACTTCCAGACAGATCACTGGGCTGGTTCGCAAAGTCTACCATCTAGGTTCTCTGTATTTCCAGACAGATCACTGGGCTGGTTCTCAGTCTACCATCTAGATTCTCTGTATGTCGTCTACACAGATCACTGTGCTGGTTCTAAATGTCTACCAGCTAGGTTCTCTGTATTTCCAGGTAGATCACTGGGCTGCTTCTCAGCTTACCATCTAGGTTCTCTGTATTTCCAGACAGATCACTGGGCTGGTTCGCAAAGTCTACCATCTAGGTTCTCTCTATTTCCAGACAGATCACTGGGCTGGTTCTCAGTCTACCATCTAGGTTCTCTGTATGTCCAGATAGATCACTGTGCTAGTTCTCAAAGTCTACCAGCTAGGTTATCTGTATTTCCAGACAGATCACAGGGCTGGTTCTCAGTATACCATCTACGTTCTCTATATGTCCAGAAAGATGACTGGGCTGGTTCTCAAAGTCTACCATCTAGGTTCTCTGTATGTGCAGAGAGATCACTGGTCTGGTTCTCAGTCTACGATCTAGGTTCTCTGTATTTCCAGATAGATGACTGGGCTGGTTCTCAAAGTCTACCATCTAGCTTCTCTGTATTTCCAGACAGATCAGATCACTGGGATGGTTCGCAAAGTCTACCATCTAGGTTCTCTGTATTTCCAGACAGATCACTGGGCTGGTTCGCAAAGTCTACCATCTAGCTTCTCTGTATTTCCAGACAGATCACTGGGCTGGTTCGCAAAGTCTACCATCTAGGTTCTCTGTATTTCCAGACAGATCACTGGGCTGGTTCTCACTCTACCATGTAGGTTCTCTGTATGTCCAGACAGATCACTGTGCTGGTTCTCAAAGTCTACCAGCTAGGTTCTCTGTATTTCCAGACAGATCACAGGGCTGGTTCTCAGTATACCATCTACGTTCTCTATATGTCCAGAAAGATGACTGGGCTGGTTCTCAAAGTCTACCATCTAGGTTCTCTGTATGTGCAGAGAGATCACTGGTCTGGTTCTCAGTCTACGATCTAGGTTCTCTGTATTTCCAGATAGATGACTGGGCTGGTTCTCAAAGTCTACCATCTAGCTTCTCTGTATTTCCAGACAGATCACTGGGCTGGGATGGTTCGCAAAGTCTACCATCTAGGTTCTCTCTATTTCCAGACAGATCACTGGGCTGGTTCTCAGTCTACCATCTAGGTTCTCTGTATGTCCAGATAGATCACTGTGCTAGTTCTCAAAGTCTACCAGCTAGGTTATCTGTATTTCCAGACAGATCACAGGGCTGGTTCTCAGTATACCATCTACGTTCTCTATATGTCCAGAAAGATGACTGGGCTGGTTCTCAAAGTCTACCATCTAGGTTCTCTGTATGTGCAGAGAGATCACTGGTCTGGTTCTCAGTCTACGATCTAGGTTCTCTGTATTTCCAGATAGATGACTGGGCTGGTTCTCAAAGTCTACCATCTAGCTTCTCTGTATTTCCAGACAGATCACTGGGATGGTTCGCAAAGTCTACCATCTAGGTTCTCTGTATTTCCAGACAGATCACTGGGCTGGTTCTCAGTCTATCATCTAGGTTCTCTGTATGTCTAGACAGATCACTGTGCTGGTTCTCAATATCTACCAGCTAGGTTCTCTGTATTTCCAGACAGATCACTGGGCTGGTTCTCAGTCTACCATCTAGGTTCTCTGTATTTCCAGACAGATAACTGGGCTGGTTGTCAAAGTCTACCATCTAGCTTCTCTGTATTTCCAGACAGATCACTGGGCTGGTTCTCAAAGTCTACCATTTAGGTTCTCGGTATTTCCAGACAGTTCACTGGGCTGGTTCTCAGTCTACCATCTAGGTTCTCTGTATGTCCAGACAGATCACTGTGCTGTTTCTCAAAGTCTACCAACTAGGTTCTCTGTATTTCCAGACAGATCACTGGGCTGGTTCGCAAAGTCTACCATCTAGGTTCTCTGTATTTCCAGACAGATCACTGGGCTGGTTCTCAGTCTACCATCTAGATTCTCTGTATGTCTATACAGATCACTGTGCTGGTTCTAAATGTCTACCAGCTAGGTTCTCTGTATTTCCAGGTAGATCACTGGGCTGCTTCTCAGCCCACCATCTAGGTTCTCTGTATTTCCAGACAGATCACTGGGCTGGTTCGCAAAGTCTACCATCTAGGTTCTCTCTATTTCCAGACAGATCACTGGGCTGGTTCTCAGTCTACCATCTAGGTTCTCTGTATGTCCAGATAGATCACTGTGCTAGTTCTCAAAGTCTACCAGCTAGGTTATCTGTATTTCCAGACAGATCACAGGGCTGGTTCTCAGTATACCATCTACGTTCTCTATATGTCCAGAAAGATGACTGGGCTGGTTCTCAAAGTCTACCATCTAGGTTCTCTGTATGTGCAGAGAGATCACTGGTCTGGTTCTCAGTCTACGATCTAGGTTCTCTGTATTTCCAGATAGATGACTGGGCTGGTTCTCAAAGTCTACCATCTAGCTTCTCTGTATTTCCAGACAGATCACTGGGATGGTTCGCAAAGTCTACCATCTAGGTTCTCTGTATTTCCAGACAGATCACTGGGCTGGTTTGGTTCGCAAAGTCTACCATCTAGCTTCTCTGTATTTCCAGACAGATCACTGGGCTGGTTTGCAAAGTCTACCATCTAGGTTCTCTGTATTTCCAGACAGATCACTGGGCTGGTTCTCACTCTACCATCTAGGTTCTCTGTATGTCCAGACAGATCACTGTGCTGGTTCTCAAAGTCTACCAGCTAGGTTCTCTGTATTTCCAGACAGATCACTGGGCTGCTTCTCAGCCTACCATCTAGGTTCTCTGTATTTCCAGACAGATCACTGGGCTGGTTCTCAGTCTACCATCTAGGTTCTCTGTATGTCCAGACAGATCACTGGGCTGGTTCTCAAAATCTACCATCTAGGATCTCTGTATTTACAGATAGATGACTGGGCTGGTTCTCAGTCTACCATCTAGGTTCTCTGTATGTCCAGACAGATCACTGTGCTGTTTCTCAAAGTCTACCAGCAAGGTTCTCTGAATTTCCAGACAGATCACTGGGCTGGTTCTCAGCCTACCATCTAGGTTCTCTGTATTTCCAGACAGATCACTGGGCTGGTTCTCAGGCTACCATCTAGGTTCTCTGTATGTCCAGACAGATCACTGGGCTGGATCTCAGTCTACGATCTAGGTTCTCTGTATTTCCAGACAGATCACTGGGCTGGTTCGCAAAGTCTACCATCTAGGTTCTCTGTATTTCCAGACAGATCAATGGGCTGGTTCTCAGTCTACCATCTAGGTTCTATGTATGTCCAGATAGATCACTGGGCTGGTTCTCTAAGTCTACCATCTAGGTTCTCTTTATGTGCAGAGAGATCACTGGTCTGGTTCTCAGTCTACGATCTAGGTTCTCTGTATTTCCAGATAGATGACTGGGCTGGTTCTCAAAGTCTACCATCTAGCTTCTCTGTATTTCCAGACAGATCACTGGGCTGGTTCTCAAAGTCTACCATTTAGGTTCTCGGTATTTCCAGACAGTTCACTGGGCTGGTTCTCAGTCTACCATCTAGGTTCTCTGTATGTCCAGACAGATCACTGTGCTGTTTCTCAAAGTCTACCAACTAGGTTCTCTGTACTTCCAGACAGATCACTGGGCTGGTTCGCAAAGTCTACCATCTAGGTTCTCTGTATTTCCAGACAGATCACTGGGCTGGTTCTCAGTCTACCATCTAGATTCTCTGTATGTCTACACAGATCACTGTGCTGGTTCTAAATGTCTACCAGCTAGGTTCTCTGTATTTCCAGGTAGATCACTGGGCTGCTTCTCAGCTTACCATCTAGGTTCTCTGTATTTCCAGACAGATCACTGGGCTGGTTCGCAAAGTCTACCATCTAGGTTCTCTCTATTTCCAGACAGATCACTGGGCTGGTTCTCAGTCTACCATCTAGGTTCTCTGTATGTCCAGATAGATCACTGTGCTAGTTCTCAAAGTCTACCAGCTAGGTTATCTGTATTTCCAGACAGATCACAGGGCTGGTTCTCAGTATACCATCCATCTACGTTCTCTATATGTCCAGAAAGATGACTGGGCTGGTTCTCAAAGTCTACCATCTAGGTTCTCTGTATGTGCAGAGAGATCACTGGTCTGGTTCTCAGTCTACGATCTAGGTTCTCTGTATTTCCAGATAGATGACTGGGCTGGTTCTCAAAGTCTACCATCTAGCTTCTCTGTATTTCCAGACAGATCACTGGGATGGTTCGCAAAGTCTACCATCTAGGTTCTCTGTATTTCCAGACAGATCACTGGGCTGGTTCGCAAAGTCTACCATCTAGCTTCTCTGTATTTCCAGACAGATCACTGGGCTGGTTCGCAAAGTCTACCATCTAGGTTCTCTGTATTTCCAGACAGATCACTGGGCTGGTTCTCACTCTACCATGTAGGTTCTCTGTATGTCCAGACAGATCACTGTGCTGGTTCTCAAAGTCTACCAGCTAGGTTCTCTGTATTTCCAGACAGATCACAGGGCTGGTTCTCAGTATACCATCTACGTTCCGTTCTCTATATGTCCAGAAAGATGACTGGGCTGGTTCTCAAAGTCTACCATCTAGGTTCTCTGTATGTGCAGAGAGATCACTGGTCTGGTTCTCAGTCTACGATCTAGGTTCTCTGTATTTCCAGATAGATGACTGGGCTGGTTCTCAAAGTCTACCATCTAGCTTCTCTGTATTTCCAGACAGATCACTGGGATGGTTCGCAAAGTCTACCATCTAGGTTCTCTCTATTTCCAGACAGATCACTGGGCTGGTTCTCAGTCTACCATCTAGGTTCTCTGTATGTCCAGATAGATCACTGTGCTAGTTCTCAAAGTCTACCAGCTAGGTTATCTGTATTTCCAGACAGATCACAGGGCTGGTTCTCAGTATACCATCTACGTTCTCTATATGTCCAGAAAGATGACTGGGCTGGTTCTCAAAGTCTACCATCTAGGTTCTCTGTATGTGCAGAGAGATCACTGGTCTGGTTCTCAAGTCTACGATCTAGGTTCTCTGTATTTCCAGATAGATGACTGGGCTGGTTCTCAAAGTCTACCATCTAGCTTCTCTGTATTTCCAGACAGATCACTGGGATGGTTCGCAAAGTCTACCATCTAGGTTCTCTGTATTTCCAGACAGATCACTGGGCTGGTTCGCAAAGTCTACCATCTAGCTTCTCTGTATTTCCAGACAGATCACTGGGCTGGTTCGCAAAGTCTACCATCTAGGTTCTCTGTATTTCCAGACAGATCACTGGGCTGGTTCTCACTCTACCATGTAGGTTCTCTGTATGTCCAGACAGATCACTGTGCTGGTTCTCAAAGTCTACCAGCTAGGTTCTCTGTATTTCCAGACAGATCACAGGGCTGGTTCTCAGTATACCATCTACGTTCTCTATATGTCCAGAAAGATGACTGGGCTGGTTCTCAAAGTCTACCATCTAGGTTCTCTGTATGTGCAGAGAGATCACTGGTCTGGTTCTCAGTCTACGATCCGATCTAGGTTCTCTGTATTTCCAGATAGATGACTGGGCTGGTTCTCAAAGTCTACCATATAGCTTCTCTGTATTTCCAGACAGATCACTGGGATGGTTCGCAAAGTCTACCATCTAGGTTCTCTGTATTTCCAGACAGATCACTGGGCTGGTTCGCAAAGTCTACCATCTAGCTTCTCTGTATTTCCAGACAGATCACTGGGCTGGTTCGCAAAGTCTACCATCTAGGTTCTCTGTATTTCCAGACAGATCACTGGGCTGGTTCTCACTCTACCATCTAGGTTCTCTGTATGTCCAGACAGATCACTGTGCTGGTTCTCAAAGTCTACCAGCTAGGTTCTCTGTATTTCCAGACAGATCACTGGGCTGCTTCTCAGCCTACCATCTAGGTTCTCTGTATTTCCAGACAGATCACTGGGCTGGTTCTCAGTCTACCATCTAGGTTCTCTGTATGTCCAGACAGATCACTGGGCTGGTTCTCAAAATCTACCATCTAGGATCTCTGTATTTACAGATAGATGACTGGGCTGGTTCTCAGTCTACCATCTAGGTTCTCTGTATGTCCAGACAGATCACTGTGCTGTTTCTCAAAGTCTACCAGCAAGGTTCTCTGAATTTCCAGACAGATCACTGGGCTGGTTCTCAGCCTACCATCTAGGTTCTCTGTATTTCCAGACAGATCACTGGGCTGGTTCTCAGGCTATCATCTAGGTTCTCTGTATGTCCAGACAGATCACTGGGCTGGATCTCAGTCTACGATCTAGGTTCTCTGTATTTCCAGATAGATGACTGGGCTGGTTCTCAAAGTCTACCATCTAGCTTCTCTGTATTTCCAGACAGATCACTGGGCTGGTTCTCAAAGTCTACCATTTAGGTTCTCGGTATTTTCAGACAGTTCACTGGGCTGGTTCTCTAAGTCTACCATCTAGGTTCTCTGTATGTCCAGACAGATCACTGTGCTGTTTCTCAAAGTCTACCATCTAGGTTCTCTGTATGTCCAGACAGATCACTGTGCTGGTTCTCAAAGTCTACCAGCTAGGTTCTCTGTATTTCCCGACAGATCACTGGGCTGCTTCTCAGCCTACCATCTAGGTTCTCTGTATTTCCAGACAGATCACTGGGCTGGTTCTCAGTCTACCATATAGGTTCTCTGTATGTCCAGACAGATCACTGGGCTGGTTCTCAAAATCTACCATCTAGGATCTCTGTATTTCCAGATAGATGACTGGGCTGGTTCTCAGTCTACCATCTAGGTTCTCTGTATGTCCAGACAGATCACTGTGCTGTTTCTCAAAGTCTACCAGCAAGGTTCTCTGAATTTCCAGACAGATCACTGGGCTGGTTCTCAGCCTACCATCTAGGTTCTCTGTATTTCCAGACAGATCACTGGGCTGGTTCTCAGGCTACCATCTAGGTTCTCTGTATGTCCAGACAGATCACTGGGCTGGATCTCAGTCTACGATCTAGGTTCTCTGTATTTCCAGATAGATGACTGAGCTGGTTCTCAAAGTCTACCATTTAGATTCTCTGTATTTCCAGACAGATCACTGGGCTGGTTCGCAAAGTCTACCATCTAGGTTCTCTGTATTTCCAGACAGATCACTGGGCTGGTTCTCTGTCTATCATCTAGGTTCTCTGTATGTCTAGACAGATCACTGTGCTGGTTCTCAATATCTACCAGCTAGGTTCTCTGTATTTCCAAATAGATCACTGGGCTGCTTCTCAGCCTACCATCTAGGTTCTCTGTATTTCCAGACAGATCACTGGGCTGGTTCTCAGTCTACCATCTAGGTTCTCTGTATTTCCAGACAGATCACTGGGCTGGTTCGCAAAGTCTACCATCTAGGTTCTCTGTATTTCCAGACAGCTCAATGGGCTGGTTCTCTGTCTACCATCTAGGTTCTATGTATGTCCAGATAGATCACTGGGCTGGTTCTCTAAGTCTACCATCTAGGTTCTCTTTATGTGCAGAGAGATCACTGGTCTGGTTCTCAGTCTACGATCTAGGTTCTCTGTATTTCCAGATAGATGACTGGGCTGGTTCTCAAAGTCTACCATCTAGCTTCTCTGTATTTCCAGACAGATCACTGGGCTGGTTCGCAAAGTCTACCATCTAGGTTCTCTGTATTTCCAGACAGATCACTGGGCTGGTTCTCAGTCTATCATCTAGGTTCTCTGTATGTCTAGACAGATCACTGTGCTGGTTCTCAATATCTACCAGCTAGGTTCTCTGTATTTCCAAATAGATCACTGGGCTGCTTCTCAGCCTACCATCTAGGTTCTCTGTATTTCCAGACAGATCACTGGGCTGGTTCTCAGTCTACCATCTAGGTTCTCTGTATTTCCAGACAGATCACTGGGCTGGTTCGCAAAGTCTACCATCTAGGTTCTCTGTATGTCCAGACAGATCACTGTGCTGTTTCTCAAAGTCTACCAACTAGGTTCTCTGTACTTCCAGACAGATCACTGGGCTGGTTCGCAAAGTCTACCATCTAGGTTCTCTGTATTTCCAGACAGATCACTGGGCTGGTTCTCAGTCTACCATCTAGATTCTCTGTAGGTGTAGACAGATCACTGTGCTGGTTCTAAATGTCTACCAGCTAGGTTCTCTGTATTTCCAGGTAGATCACTGGGCTGCTTCTCAGCCTACCATCTAGGTTCTCTGTATTTCCAGACAGATCACTGGGCTGGTTCGCAAAGTCTACCATCTAGGTTCTCTCTATTTCCAGACAGATCACTGGGCTGGTTCTCAGTCTACCATCTAGGTTCTCTGTATGTCCAGATAGATCACTGTGCTAGTTCTCAAAGTCTACCAGCTAGGTTATCTGTATTTCCAGACAGATCACAGGGCTGGTTCTCAGTATACCATCTACGTTCTCTATATGTCCAGAAAGATGACTGGGCTGGTTCTCAAAGTCTACCATCTAGGTTCTCTGTATGTGCAGAGAGATCACTGGTCTGGTTCTCATCTCAGTCTACGATCTAGGTTCTCTGTATTTCCAGATAGATGACTGGGCTGGTTCTCAAAGTCTACCATCTAGCTTCTCTGTATTTCCAGACAGATCACTGGGATTGTTCGCAAAGTCTACCATCTAGGTTCTCTGTATTTCCAGACAGATCACTGGGCTGGTTCGCAAAGTCTACCATCTAGCTTCTCTGTATTTCCAGACAGATCACTGGGCTGGTTCGCAAAGTCTACCATCTAGGTTCTCTGTATTTCCAGACAGATCACTGGGCTGGTTCTCACTCTACCATCTAGGTTCTCTGTATGTCCAGACAGATCACTGTGCTGGTTCTCAAAGTCTACCAGCTAGGTTCTCTGTATTTCCAGACAGATCACTGGGCTGCTTCTCAGCCTACCATCTAGGTTCTCTGTATTTCCAGACAGATCACTGGGCTGGTTCTCAGTCTACCATCTAGGTTCTCTGTATGTCTAGACAGATCACTGTGCTGGTTCTCAATATCTACCAGCTAGGTTCTCTGTATTTCCAGATAGATGACTGGGCTGGTTCTCAGCCTACCATCTAGGTTCTCTGTATTTCCAGACAGATCACTGGGCTGGTTTTCAAAGTGTACCATTTAGGTTCTCGGTATTTCCAGACAGATCACTGGGCTGGTTCGCAAAGTCTACCAGCAAGGTTCTCTGTATTTCAAGACAGATCACTGGGCTGGTTCTCAGCCTACCATCTAGGTTCTCTGTATTTCCAGACAGACCACTGGGCTGGTTCTCAGGCTACCATCTAGGTTCTCTGTATTTCCAGATAGATGACTGGGCTGGTTCTCAAAGTCTACCATCTAAATTATCTGTATTTCCAGACAGATCACTGGGCTGGTTCTCAGTCTACCATCTAGGTTCTCTGTATGTCTAGACAGATCACTGTGCTGGTTCTCAATGTCTACCAACTAGGTTCTCTGTATTTCCAGATAGATCACTGGGCTGCTTCTCAGCCTACCATCTAGATTATCTGTTTCTCCAGACAGATCACTGGGCTGGTTCTCAGTCTACCATCTAGGTTCTCTGTATTTCCAGACAGATCACAGGGCTGGTTCTCAGTCTACCATCTAGGTTCTCTGTATGTCCAGATAGATCACTGTGCTAGTTCTCAAAGTCTACCAGCTAGGTTATCTGTATTTCCAGACAGATCACAGGGCTGGTTCTCAGTCTACCATCTAGGTTCTCTATATGTCCAGAAAGATGACTGGGCTGGTTCTCAAAGTCTACCATCTAGGTTATATGTATGTCCAGATAGATCACTGGGCTGGTTCTCTAAGTCTACCATCTAAGTCTACCAGCCCTGTGATCTAGGTTCTCTGTATGTGCAGAGAGATCACTGGTCTGGTTCTCAGTCTATGATCTAGGTTCTCTGTATTTCCATATAGATGACTGGGCTGGTTATCAAAGTCTACCATTTAGGTTCTCGGTATTTCCAGACAGATCACTGGGCTGGTACTCAGTCTACCATCTAGGTTCTCTGTATGTCCAGACAGATCACTGTGCTGTTTCTCAAAGTCTACCAACTAGGTTCTCTGTATTTCCAGACAGATCACTGGGCTGGTTCGCAAAGTCTACCATCTAGGTTCTCTGTATTTCCAGACAGATCACTGGGCTGGTTCTCAGTCTACCAACTAGGTTCTCTGTATTTCCAGACAGATCACTGGGCTGGTTCGCAAAGTCTACCAGCTAGGTTCTCTATATTTCCAGACAGATCACTGGGCTGGTTCTCAGTCTACCATCTAGGTTCTCTGTATGTCCAGACAGATCACTGGGCTGGTTCTCAAAATCTACCATCTAGGATCTCTATATTTCCAGATAGATGATTGGATTGGTTCTCAAAGTCTACCATCTAGGTTGTCTGTATTTCCAGACAAATCACTGGTCTGGTTCTCAGTCTACCATCTAGGTTCTCTGTATGTCCAGACAGATCATTGTGCTGGTTCTCAGTCTACCATCTAGGTTCTCTATGTGTCCAGACAGATCACTGGGCTGGTTCTCAAAGTCTACCATCTAGGTTCACTGTATTTCCAGACATATCACTGGGCTAGTTTTTAAAATGTACCATCTAGGTTCTCTGTATGTCCAGATAGTTCACTGGGCTGGTTCTCAGCCTACCATCTAGATTATATATATGTCCAGACAGATCACTGGGCTGGTTCTCAGTCTATGATCTAGGATCTCTGTATTTCCAGATAGATGACTGGGCTGGTTCTCAAAGTCTACCATCTAGGTTCTCTGTATTTCCAGACAGATCACTGGGCTGGTTCTCAAAGTCTACCATCTAGGTTCTCTGTATTTCCAGACAGATCAATGGGCTGGTTCTCAGTCTACCATCTAGGTTCTCTGTATTTCCAGACAGATCAATGGGCTGGTTCTCAGTCTACCATCTAGGTTCTCTGCATGTCCAGACAGATCACTGGGCTGGTTCTCAATGTCTACCATTTAGGTTCTCTGTATTTCCAGACAGATCACTGGGCTGGTTCTCAAAGTATACCATCTAGGTTCTCTGTATATCCAGATAGATCACTGTGATGGTTCTCAAAGTCTACCAGCAAGGTTCTCTGTATTTCCAGACAGATCACTGGGCTGGTTCTCAGTCTACCATCTAGATTATCTGTTTCTCCAGACAGATCACAGTGCTGGTTCTCAGTCTACTATCTAGGATCTCTGTATTTCCAGATAGATGACTGGGCCGGTTCTCAAAGTCTACCATCTAGGTTCTCTGTATTTCCAGACAGATCACTGGGCTGGTTTTCAAAGTGTACCATTTAGGTTCTCGGTATTTCCAGACAGATCACTGGGCTGGTTCGCAAAGTCTACCAGCAAGGTTCTCTGTATTTCAAGACAGATCACTGGGCTGGTTCTCAGCCTACCATCTAAATTCTCTGTATTTCCAGACAGATCACTGGGCTGGTTCTCAGTCTACCATCTAGGTTCTCTGTATGTCTAGACAGATCACTGTGCTGGTTCTCAATGTCTACCAACTAGGTTCTCTGTATTTCCAGATAGATCACTGGGCTGCTTCTCAGCCTACCATCTAGGTTCTCTGTATTTCCAGACAGATCACTGGGCTGGTTCTCAGTCTACCATCTAGGTTCTCTGTATTTCCAGACAGATCACAGGGCTGGTTCTCAGTCTACCATCTAGGTTCTCTGTATGTCCAGATAGATCACTGTGCTAGTTCTCAATGTCTACCAGCTAGGTTATCTGTATTTCCAGACAGATCACAGGGCTGGTTCTCAGTCTACCATCTAGGTTCTCTATATGTCCAGAAAGATGACTGGGCTGGTTCTCAAAGTCTACCATCTAGGTTATATGTATGTCCAGATAGATCACTGGGCTGGTTCTCTAAGTCTACCATCTAAGTCTACCAGCCCTGTGATCTAGGTTCTCTGTATGTGCAGAGAGATCACTGGTCTGGTTCTCAGTCTATGATCTAGGTTCTCTGTATTTCCATATAGATGACTGGGCTGGTTATCAAAGTCTACCATTTAGGTTCTCGGTATTTCCAGACAGATCACTGGGCTGGTACTCAGTCTACCATCTAGGTTCTCTGTATGTCCAGACAGATCACTGGGCTGGTTCTCAGTCTACCAACTAGGTTCTCTGTATTTCCAGACAGATCACTGGGCTGGTTCGCAAAGTCTACCAGCTAGGTTCTCTATATTTCCAGACAGATCACTGTGCTGCTTCTCAGCCTACCATCTAGGTTCTCTGTATTTCCAGACAGATCACTGGGCTGGTTCTCAGTCTACCATCTAGGTTCTCTGTATGTCCAGACAGATCACTGGGCTGGTTCTCAAAATCTACCATCTAGGATCTCTATATTTCCAGATAGATGACTGGATTGGTTCTCAAAGTCTACCATCTAGGTTGTCTGTATTTCCAGACAAATCACTGGTCTGGTTCTCAGTCTACCATCTAGGTTCTCTGTATGTCCAGACAGATCATTGTGCTGGTTCTCAGTCTACCATCTAGGTTCTCTATGTGTCCAGACAGATCACTGGGCTGGTTCTCAAAGTCTACCATCTAGGTTCACTGTATTTCCAGACATATCACTGGGCTAGTTTTTAAAATGTACCATCTAGGTTCTCTGTATGTCCAGATAGTTCACTGGGCTGGTTCTCAGCCTACCATCTAGATTATATATATGTCCAGACAGATCACTGGGCTGGTTCTCAGTCTATGATCTAGGATCTCTGTATTTCCAGATAGATGACTGGGCTGGTTCTCAAAGTCTACCATCTAGGTTCTCTGTATTTCCAGACAGATCACTGGGCTGGTTCTCAAAGTCTACCATCTAGGTTCTCTGTATTTCCAGACAGATCACTGGGCTGGTTCTCAGTCTACCATCTAGGTTCTCTGTATGTCCAGACAGATCACTGTGCTGGTTCTCAAAGTCTACCAGCAAGGTTCTCTGTATTTCCAGACAGACCACTGGGCTGGTTCTCAGTCTACCATCTAGATTATCTGTTTCTCCAGACAGATCACGGTGCTGGTTATCAGTCTACGATCTAGGATCTCTGTATTTCCAGATAGATGACTGGGCTGGTTCTCAAAGTCTACCATCTAGGTTCTCTGTATTTCCAGACAGATCACTGGGCTGGTTCTCAAAGTCCACCATTTAGGTTCTCGGTATTTCCAGACAGATCACTGGAATGGTTCTCAATGTCTACCAGCTAGGTTCTCTGTATTTCCAGATAGATGACTGAATTGGTTCTCAAAGTCTACCATCTAGGTTGTCTGTATTTCCAGACAAATCACTGGTCTGGTTCTCAGTCTACCATCTAGGTTCTCTGTATGTCCAGACAGATCATTGTGCTGGTTCTCAGTCTACCATCTAGGTTCTCTATGTGTCCAGACAGATCACTGGGCTGGTTCTCAAAGTCTACCATCTAGGTTCACTGTATTTCCAGACATATCACTGGGCTAGTTTTTAAAATGTACCATCTAGGTTCTCTGTATGTCCAGATAGTTCACTGGGCTGGTTCTCAGCCTACCATCTAGATTATATATATGTCCAGACAGATCACTGGGCTGGTTCTCAGTCTATGATCTAGGATCTCTGTATTTCCAGATCGATGACTGGGCTGGTTCTCAAAGTCTACCATCTAGGTTCTCTGTATTTCCAGACAGATCACTGGGCTGGTTCTCAAAGTCTACCATCTAGGTTCTCTGTATTTCCAGACAGATCACTGGGCTGGTTCTCAGTCTACCATCTAGGTTCTCTGTATGTCCAGACAGATCACTGTGCTGGTTCTCAAAGTCTACCAGCAAGGTTCTCTGTATTTCCAGACAGACCACTGGGCTGGTTCTCAGCCTACCATCTAGGTTCTCTGTATTTCCAGATAGATCACTGGGCTGGTTCTCAGTCTACCATCTAGATTATCTGTTTCTCCAGACAGATCACGCTGGTTATCAGTCTACGATCTAGGATCTCTGTATTTCCAGATAGATGACTGGGCTGGTTCTCAAAGTCTACCATCTAGGTTCTCTGTATTTCCAGACAGATCACTGGGCTGGTTCTCAAAGTCCACCATTTAGGTTCTCGGTATTTCCAGACAGATCACTGGAATGGTTCTCAATGTCTACCAGCTAGGTTCTCTGTATTTCCAGATAGATCACTGGGCTGCTTCTCAGCCTACCATCTAGGTTTTCTGTTTTTCCAGACAGATAACTGGGCTGGTTCTCAGTCTACCATCTAGGTTTTCTGTATTTCCAGACAGATCACTGGGCTGGTTCGCAAAGTCTACCATCTAGGTTCTCTGTATTTCCAGACAGATCACTGGGCTGGTTCTCAGTCTACCATCTAGGTTCTCTGTATGTCCAGATAGATCACTGTGCTGATTCTCAAAGTCTACCAGCTAGGTTATCTGCATTTCTAGACAGATCACAGGGCTGGTTCTCAGTCTACCATCTAGGTTCTCTATATGTCCAGAAAGATGACTGGGCTGGTTCTCTACGTCTACCATCTAGGTTCTCTGTATTTCCAGACATATCACTGGGCTGGTTTTTAAAATCTAACATTTAGGTTCTCTGTATGTCCAGATAGATCACTGGGCTGGTTCTCAGCCTACCATCTAGATTATCTGTATGTCCAGACAGATCACTGGGCTGGTTCTCAGTCTACGATCTAGGATCTCTGTATTTCCAGATAGATGACTGTGCTGGTTCTCAAAGTCTACCATCTAGGTTCTCTGTATTTCCAGACAGATCACTGGGCTGGTTCTCAATGTCTACCAGCTAGGTTCTCTGTATTTCCAGATAGATCACTGGGCTGCTTCTCAGCCTACCATCTAGGTTCTCTGTATTTCCAGACAGATCACTGGGCTGGTTCTCAGGCTACCATCTAGGTTCTCTGTATGTCCAGACAGATCACTGGGCTGGTTCTCAGTCTACCATCTAGATTCTCTGTATTTCCAGACAGATCACTGGGCTGGTTCGCAAAGTCTACCATCTAGGTTCTCTGTATTTCCAGACAGATCACTGGGCTGGTTCTCAGTCTACCATCTAGGTTCTCTGTAAGTCTAGACAGATCACTGTGCTGTTTCTCAAAGTCTACCAGCTAGGTTCTCTGTATTTCCAGATAGATCACTGGGCTGCTTCTCAGCCTACCATCTAGGTTCTCTGTATTTCCAGACAGATCACTGGGCTGGTTCTCAGTCTACCATATAGGTTCTCTGTATTTCCAGACAGATCACTGGGCTGGTTCGCAAAGTCTACCAGCAAGGTTCTCTGTATTTCAAGACAGATCACTGGGCTGGTTCTCAGCCTACCATCTAGGTTCTCTGTATTTCCAGACAGACCACTGGGCTGGTTCTCAGGCTACCATCTAGGTTCTCTGTATTTCCAGACAGATCACTGGGCTGGATCTCAGTCTATGATCTAGGTTCTCTGTATTTCCAGATAGATGACTGGGCTGGTTCTCAAAGTCTACCATCTAGATTCTCTGTATTTCCAGACAGATCACTGGGCTGGTTCTCAGTCTACCATCTAGGTTCTCAGTATGTCTAGACAGATCACTGTGCTGGTTCTCAATGTCTACCAGCTAGGTTCTCTGTATTTCCAGATAGATCACTGGGCTGCTTCTCAGCCTACCATCTAGGTTCTCTGTATTTCCAGACAGATCACTGGGCTGGTTCTCAGTCTACCATCTAGGTTCTCTGTATTTCCAGACAGATCACTGGGCTGGTTCTCAGTCTACCATCTAGGTTCTCTATATGTCCAGATAGATCACTGTGCTAGTTCTCAAAGTCTACAAGCTAGGTTATCTGTATTTCCAGAAAGATCACAGGGCTGGTTCTCAGTCTACCATCTAGGTTCTCTATATGTCCAGAAAGATGACTGGGCTGGTTCTCAAAGTCTACCATCTAGGTTATATGTATGTCCAGAGAGATCACTGGTCTGGTTCTCAGTCTACGATCTAGGTTCTCTGTATTTCCAGATAGATGACTGGGCTGGTTCTCAAAGTCTACCATCTAGCTTCTCTGTATTTCCAGACAGATCACTGGGCTGGTTCTCAAAGTCTACCATCTAGGTTCTCTGTATTTCCAGACAGATCACTGGGCTGGTTCTCAGTCTACCATCTAGGTTCTCTGTATGTCCAGACAGATCACTGTGCTGGTTCTCAAAGTCTACCATCTAGGTTCTCTGTATTTCCAGACAGATCACTGGGCTGGTTCTCAAGTCTACCATCTAGGTTCTCTGTATTTCCAGACAGATCACTGGGCTGGTTCTCAGTCTACCATCTAGGTTCTCTGTATGTCCAGACAGATCACTGTGCTGGTTCTCAAAGTCTACCATCTAGGTTCTCTGTATTTCCAGTAGATCACTGGGCTGGTTCTCAGTCTACCATCTAGGTTCTCTGTATTGTCCAGACAGATCACTGGGCTGGTTCTCAAAATCTACCATCTAGGATCTCTATATTTCCAGATAGATGACTGGATTGGTTCTCAAAGTCTACCATCTAGGTTGTCTGTATTTCCAGACAGATCACTGGTCTGGTTCTCAAAGTCTACCATTTAGGTTCTCGGTATTTCCAGACAGATCACTGGGCTGGTTCTCAGTCTACCATCTAGGTTCTCTGTATGTCCAGACAGATCACTGTGCTGTTTCTCAAAGTCTACCAGCAAGGTTCTCTGAATTTCCAGACAGATCACTGGGCTGGTTCTCAGCATACCATCTAGGTTCTCTGTATTTCCAGACAGATCACTGGGCTGGTTCTCAGGCTACCATCTAGGTTCTCTGTATGTCCAGACAGATCACTGGGCTGGATCTCAGTCTACGATCTAGGTTCTCTGTATTTCCAGATAGATGACTGGGCTCGTTCTCAAAGTCTACCATTTAGATTCTCTGTATTTCCAGACAGATCAGATCACTGGGCTGGTTCGCAAAGTCTACCATCTAGGTTCTCTGTATTTCCAGACAGATCACTGGGCTGGTTCTCAGTCTACCATCTAGGTTCTCTGTATGTCTAGACAGATCACTGTGCTGGTTCTCAATATCTACCAGCTAGGTTCTCTGTATTTCCAGATAGATGACTGGGCTGGTTCTCAGCCTACCATCTAGGTTCTCTGTATTTCCAGACAGATCACTGGGCTGGTTCTCAGTCTACCATCTAGGTTCTCTGTATTTCCAGACAGATCACTGGGCTGTTTCGCAAAGTCTACCATCTAGGTTCTCTATATTTCCAGACAGATCACTGGGCTGGTTCTCAGTCTACCATCTAGGTTCTCTCTATATCCAGATAGATCACTGTGCTGGTTCTCAAAGTCTACCAGCTAGGTTATCTGTATTTCCAGACAGATAACAGGGCTGGTTCTCAGTCTACCATCTAGGTCCGCTATATGTCCAGAAAGACGATGGGCTTGGCTTGTTCTCAAAGTCTACAATCTAGGTTCTCTGTATGTCCAGATAGATCACTGGGCTGGTTCTCTAAGTCTACCATCTAGGTGCTCTGTATGTGCAGAGAGATCACTGGTCTGGTTCTCAGTCTACGATCTAGGTTCTCTGTATGTCCACACAGATCACTGGTCTGGTTCTCAGTCTACCATCTAGGTTCTCTGTATGTCCAGATAGATCACTGGGCTGGTTCTCTAAGTCTACCATCTAGGTTATCTGTATGTGCAGAGAGATCAATGGTCTGGTTCTCAGTCTACGATCTAGGTTCTCTGTATGTCCACACAGATCACTGGTCTGGTTCTCAGTATACCATCTATGTTCTCTGTATGTCCAGACAGATCATTGTGCTGGTTCTCAGTCTACCATCTAGGTTCTCTATGTGTCCAGACAGATCACTGGGCTGGTTCTCAAAGTCTACCATCTAGGTTCACTGTATTTCCAGAAATATCACTGGGCTAGTTTTTAAAATAACATCTAGGTTCTCTGTATGTCCAGATAGTTCACTGGGCTGGTTCTCAGCCTACCATCTAGATTATATATATGTCCAGACAGATCACTGGGCTGGTTCTCAGTCTATGATCTAGGATCTCTGTATTTCCAGATAGATGACTGGGCTGGTTCTCAAAGTCTACCATCTAGGTTCTCTGTATTTCCAGACAGATCACTGGGCTGGTTCTCAAAGTCTACCATCTAGGTTCTCTGTATTTCCAGACAGATCACTGGGCTGGTTCTCAGTCTACCATCTAGGTTCTCTGTATGTCCAGACAGATCACTGTGCTGGTTCTCAAAGTCTACCAGCAAGGTTCTCTGTATTTCCAGACAGACCACTGGGCTGGTTCTCAGCCTACCATCTAGGTTCTCTGTATTTCCAGATAGATCACTGGGCTGGTTCTCAGTCTACCATCTAGATTATCTGTTTCTCCAGACAGATCACAGGTGCTGGTTATCAGTCTACGATCTAGGATCTCTGTATTTCCAGATAGATGACTGGGCTGGTTCTCAAAGTCTACCATCTAGGTTCTCTGTATTTCCAGACAGATCACTGGGCTGGTTCTCAAAGTCCACCATTTAGGTTCTCGGTATTTCCAGACAGATCACTGGAATGGTTCTCAATGTCTACCAGCTAGGTTCTCTGTATTTCCAGATAGATCACTGGGCTGCTTCTCAGCCTACCATCTAGGTTTTCTGTTTTTCCAGACAGATAACTGGGCTGGTTCTCAGTCTACCATCTAGGTTCTCTGTATGTCCAGATAGTTCACTGGGCTGGTTCTCAGCCTACCATCTAGATTATATATATGTCCAGACAGATCACTGGGCTGGTTCTCAGTCTATGATCTAGGATCTCTGTATTTCCAGATAGATGACTGGGCTGGTTCTCAAAGTCTACCATCTAGGTTCTCTGTATTTCCAGACAGATCACTGGGCTGGTTCTCAAAGTCTACCATCTAGGTTCTCTGTATTTCCAGACAGATCACTGGGCTGGTTCTCAGTCTACCATCTAGGTTCTCTGTATGTCCAGACAGATCACTGTGCTGGTTCTCAAAGTCTACCATCTAGGTTCACTGTATTTCCAGACATATCACTGGGCTAGTTTTTAAAATGTAACATCTAGGTTCTCTGTATGTCCAGATAGTTCACTGGGCTGGTTCTCAGCCTACCATCTAGATTATATATATGTCCAGACAGATCACTGGGCTGGTTCTCAGTCTACCATCTAGTTTCTCTGTTTGTCCAGATAGATCACTGTGCTGATTCTCAAAGTCTACCAGCTAGGTTATCTGTATTTCTAGACAGATCACAGGGCTGGTTCTCAGTCTACCATCTAGGTTCTCTATATGTCCAGAAAGATGACTGGGCTGGTTCTCTAAGTCTACCATCTAGGTTCTCTGTATTTCCAGACATATCACTGGGCTGGTTTTTAAAATCTAACATTTAGGTTCTCTGTATGTCCAGATAGATCACTGGGCTGGTTCTCAGCCTACCATCTAGATTATCTGTATGTCCAGACAGATCACTGGGCTGGTTCTCAGTCTACGATCTAGGATCTCTGTATTTCCAGACAGATCACTGGGCTGGTTCTCAGTCTACCATCTAGGTTCTCTGTATTTCCAGACAGATCACTGGGCTGGTTCTCAGTCTACCATCTAGGTTCTCTGTATTTCCAGACAGATCACTGGGCTGTTTCGCAAAGTCTACCATCTAGGTTCTCTATATTTCCAGACAGATCACTGGGCTGGTTCTCAGTCTACCATCTAGGTTCTCTCTATATCCAGATAGATCACTGTGCTGGTTCTCAAAGTGTACCAGCTAGGTTATCTGTATTTCCAGACAGATAACAGGGCTGGTTCTCAGTCTACCATCTAGGTCCGCTATATGTCCAGAAAGACGATGGGCTTGTTCTCAAAGTCTACAATCTAGGTTCTCTGTATGTCCAGATAGATCACTGGGCTGGTTCTCTAAGCCTTACCATCTAGGTTCTCTGTATGTCCAGAGAGATCACTGGGCTGGTTCTCAAGTCTACCATCTAGGTTCTCTGTATTTCCAGACAGGTCACTGGGCTGGTTCTCAGTCTACCATCTAGGTTCTCTGTATTTCCAGATAGATCACTGGGCTGGTTCTCAAAGTCTACCATCTAGGTTCTCTGTATGTCCAGACAGATCACTGTGCTGGTTCTCAGTCTACCATCTAGGTTCTCTGTATGTCCAGACAGATCACTGGGCTGGTTCTCAAAGTCTACCATCTAGGTTCTCTGTATTTCCAGACAGATCACTGGGCTGGTTCTCAAAGTCTACCATCTAGGTTCTCTGCATGTCCAGATAGATCACTGGGCTGGTTCTCAGTCTACCATCTAGATTATATGTATGTCCAGACAGATCACTGGGCTGGTTCTCAGTCTACGATCTAGGATCTCTGTATTTCCAGATAGATGACTGGGCTGGTTCTCAAGTCTACCATCTAGGTTCTCGTATTTCCAGACAGATCACTGGGCTGGTTCTCAAAGTCTACCATCTAGGTTCTCTGTATTTCCAGACAGATCACTGGGCTGGTTCTCAGTCTACCATCTAGGTTCTCTGTATGTCCAGACAGTTCACTGTGCTGGTTCTCAAAGTCTACCAGCAAGGTTCTCTGTATTTCCAGACAGACCACTGGGCTGGTTCTCAGCCTACCATCTAGGTTCTCTGTATTTCCAGATAGATCACTGGGCTGGTTCTCAGTCTACCATCTAGATTATCTGTTTCTCCAGACAGATCACGGTGCTGGTTATCAGTCTACGATCTAGGATCTCTGTATTTCCAGATAGATGACTGGGCTGGTTCTCAAAGTCTACCATCTAGGTTCTCTGTATTTCCAGACAGATCACTGGGCTGGTTCTCAAAGTCCACCATTTAGGTTCTCGGTATTTCCAGACAGATCACTGGAATGGTTCTCAATGTCTACCAGCTAGGTTCTCTGTATTTCCAGATATAGATCACTGGGCTGCTTCTCAGCCTACCATCTAGGTTTTCTGTTTTTCCAGACAGATAACTGGGCTGGTTCTCAGTCTACCATCTAGGTTTTCTGTATTTCCAGACAGATCACTGGGCTGGTTCGCAAAGTCTACCATCTAGGTTCTCTGTATTTCCAGACAGATCACTGGGCTGGTTCTCAGTCTACCATCTAGGTTCTCTGTATGTCCAGATAGATCACTGTGCTGATTCTCAAAGTCTACCAGCTAGGTTATCTGTATTTCTAGACAGATCACAGGGCTGGTTCTCAGTCTACCATCTAGGTTCTCTATATGTCCAGAAAGATGACTGGGCTGGTTCTCTAAGTCTACCATCTAGGTTCTCTGTATTTCCAGACATATCACTGGGCTGGTTTTTAAAATCTAACATTTAGGTTCTCTGTATGTCCAGATAGATCACTGGGCTGCTTCTCAGCCTACCATCTAGATTATCTGTATGTCCAGACAGATCACTGGGCTGGTTCTCAGTCTACGATCTAGGATCTCTGTATTTCCAGATAGATGACTGGGCTGGTTCTCAAAGTCTACCATCTAGGTTCTCTGTATTTCAAGACAGATCACTGGGCTGGTTCTCAATGTCTACCAGCTAGGTTCTCTGTATTTCCAGATAGATCACTGGGCTGCTTCTCAGGCTACCATCTAGGTTCTCTGTATGTCCAGACAGATCACTGGGCTGGTTCGCAAAGTCTACGATCTAGGTTCTCTGTATTTCCAGACAGATCACTGGGCTGGTTCTCAGTCTACCATCTAGGTTCTCTGTAAGTCTAGACAGATCACTGTGCTGTTTCTCAAAGTCTACCAGCTAGGTTATATGTATGTCCAGATATATCACTGGGCTGGTTCTCTAAGTCTACCATCTAAGTCTACCAGCCCTGTGATCTTGGTTCTCTGTATGTGCAGAGAGATCACTGGTCTGGTTCTCAGTCTATGATCTAGGTTCTCTGTATTTCCAGGTAGATCACTGGGCTGCTTCTCAGCTTACCATCTAGGTTCTCTGTATTTCCAGACAGATCACTGGGCTGGTTCGCAAAGTCTACCAGCTAGGTTCTCTATATTTCCAGACAGATCAATGTGCTGCTTCTCAGCCTACCATCTAGGTTCTCTGTATTTCCAGACAGATCACTGGGCTGGTTCTCAGTCTACCATCTAGGTTCTCTGTATGTCCAGACAGATCACTGGGCTGGTTCTCAAAATCTACCATCTAGGATCTCTATATTTCCAGATAGATGACTGGATTGGTTCTCAAAGTCTACCATCTAGGTTGTCTGTATTTCCAGACAGATCACTGGTCTGGTTCTCAAAGTCTACCATTTAGGTTCTCGGTATTTCCAGACAGATCACTGGGCTGGTTCTCAGTCTACCATCTAGGTTCTCTGTATGTCCAGACAGATCACTGTGCTGTTTCTCAAAGTCTACCAGCAAGGTTCTCTGAATTTCCAGACAGATCACTGGGCTGGTTCTCAGCCTACCATCTAGGTTCTCTGTATTTCCAGACAGATCACTGGGCTGGTTCTCAGGCTACCATCTAGGTTATCTGTATGTCCAGACAGATCACTGGGCTGGATCTCAGTCTACGATCTAGGTTCTCTGTATTTCCAGATAGATGACTGGGCTCGTTCTCAAAGTCTACCATTTAGATTCTCTGTATTTCCAGACAGATCACTGGGCTGGTTCGCAAAGTCTACCATCTAGGTTCTCTGTATTTCCAGACAGATCACTGGGCTGGTTCTCAGTCTACCATCTAGGTTCTCTGTATGTCTAGACAGATCACTGTGCTGGTTCTCAATATCTACCAGCTAGGTTCTCTGTATTTCCAGATAGATGACTGGGCTGGTTCTCAGCCTACCATCTAGGTTCTCTGTATTTCCAGACAGATCACTGGGCTGGTTCTCAGTCTACCATCTAGGTTCTCTGTATTTCCAGACAGATCACTGGGCTGTTTCGCAAAGTCTACCATCTAGGTTCTCTATATTTCCAGACAGATCACTGGGCTGGTTCTCAGTCTACCATCTAGGTTCTCTCTATATCCAGATAGATCACTGTGCTGGTTCTCAAAGTCTACCAGCTAGGTTATCTGTATTTCCAGACAGATAACAGGGCTGGTTCTCAGTCTACCATCTAGGTCCGCTATATGTCCAGAAAGACGATGGGCTTGTTCTCAAAGTCTACAATCTAGGTTCTCTGTATGTCCAGATAGATCACTGGGCTGGTTCTCTAAGTCTACCATCTAGGTGCTCTGTATGTGCAGAGAGATCACTGGTCTGGTTCTCAGTCTACGATCTAGGTTCTCTGTATGTCCACACAGATCACTGGTCTGGTTCTCAGTCTACCATCTAGGTTCTCTGTATGTCCAGATAGATCACTGGGCTGGTTCTCTAAGTCTACCATCTAGGTTATCTGTATGTGCAGAGAGATCAATGGTCTGGTTCTCAGTCTACGATCTAGGTTCTCTGTATGTCCACACAGATCACTGGTCTGGTTCTCAGTCTACCATCTATGTTCTCTGTATGTCCAGACAGATCATTGTGCTGGTTCTCAGTCTACCATCTAGGTTCTCTATGTGTCCAGACAGATCACTGGGCTGGTTCTCAAAGTCTACCATCTAGGTTCACTGTATTTCCAGACATATCACTGGGCTAGTTTTTAAAATGTAACATCTAGGTTCTCTGTATGTCCAGATAGTTCACTGGGCTGGTTCTCAGCCTACCATCTAGATTATATATATGTCCAGACAGATCACTGGGCTGGTTCTCAGTCTATGATCTAGGATCTCTGTATTTCCAGATAGATGACTGGGCTGGTTCTCAAAGTCTACCATCTAGGTTCTCTGTATTTCCAGACAGATCACTGGGCTGGTTCTCAAAGTCTACCATCTAGGTTCTCTGTATTTCCAGACAGATCACTGGGCTGGTTCTCAGTCTACCATCTAGGTTCTCTGTATGTCCAGACAGATCACTGGGCTGGTTCTCAAAGTCTACCAGCAAGGTTCTCTGTATTTCCAGACAGACCACTGGGCTGGTTCTCAGCCTACCATCTAGGTTCTCTGTATTTCCAGATAGATCACTGGGCTGGTTCTCAGTCTACCATCTAGATTATCTGTTTCTCCAGACAGATCACGGTGCTGGTTATCAGTCTACGATCTAGGATCTCTGTATTTCCAGATAGATGACTGGGCTGGTTCTCAAAGTCTACCATCTAGGTTCTCTGTATTTCCAGACAGATCACTGGGCTGGTTCTCAAAGTCCACCATTTAGGTTCTCGGTATTTCCAGACAGATCACTGGAATGGTTCTCAATGTCTACCAGCTAGGTTCTCTGTATTTCCAGATAGATCACTGGGCTGCTTCTCAGCCTACCATCTAGGTTTTCTGTTTTTCCAGACAGATAACTGGGCTGGTTCTCAGTCTACCATCTAGGTTTTCTGTATTTCCAGACAGATCACTGGGCTGGTTCGCAAAGTTACCATCTAGGTTCTCTGTATTTCCAGACAGATCACTGGGCTGGTTCTCAGTCTACCATCTAGGTTCTCTGTATGTCCAGATAGATCACTGTGCTGATTCTCAAAGTCTACCAGCTAGGTTATCTGTATTTCTAGACAGATCACAGGGCTGGTTCTCAGTCTACCATCTAGGTTCTCTATATGTCCAGAAAGATGACTGGGCTGGTTCTCTAAGTCTACCATCTAGGTTCTCTGTATTTCCAGACATATCACTGGGCTGGTTTTTAAAATCTAACATTTAGGTTCTCTGTATGTCCAGATAGATCACTGGGCTGCTTCTCAGCCTACCATCTAGATTATCTGTATGTCCAGACAGATCACTGGGCTGGTTCTCAGTCTACGATCTAGGATCTCTGTATTTCCAGATAGATGACTGGGCTGGTTCTCAAAGTCTACCATCTAGGTTCTCTGTATTTCCAGACAGATCACTGGGCTGGTTCTCAATGTCTACCAGCTAGGTTCTCTGTATTTCCAGATAGATCACTGGGCTGCTTCTCAGCCTACCATCTAGGTTCTCTGTATTTCCAGACAGATCACTGGGCTGGTTCTCAGGCTACCATCTAGTTTCTCTGTATGTCCAGACAGATCACTGGGCTGGTTCTCAGTCTACCATCTAGGTTCTCTGTATTTCCAGACAGATCACTGGGCTGGTTCTCAGTCTACCATCTAGGTTCTCTGTAAGTCTAGACAGATCACTGTGCTGTTTCTCAAAGTCTACCAGCTAGGTTCTCTGTATTTCCAGATAGATCACTGGGCTGCTTCTCAGCCTACCATCTAGGTTCTCTGTATTTCCAGACAGATCACTGGGCTGGTTCTCAGTCTACCATATAGGTTCTCTGTATTTCCAGACAGATCACTGTGCTGGTTCGCAAAGTCTACCAGCAAGGTTCTCTGTATTTCAAGACAGATCACTGGGCTGGTTCTCAGCCTACCATCTAGGTTCTCTGTATTTCCAGACAGACCACTGGGCTGATTCTCAGGCTACCATCTAGGTTCTCTGTATTTCCAGACAGATCACTGGGCTGGATCTCAGTCTATGATCTAGGTTCTCTGTATTTCCAGATAGATGATTGGGCTGGTTCTCAAAGTCTACCATCTAGATTCTCTGTATTTCCAGACAGATCACTGGGCTGGTTCTCAGTCTACCATCTAGGTTCTCTGTATGTCTAGACAGATCACTGTGCTGGTTCTCAATGTCTACCAGCTAGGTTCTCTGTATTTCCAGATAGATCACTGGGCTGCTTCTCAACCTACCATCTAGGTTCTCTGTATTTCCAGACAGATCACTGGGCTGGTTCTCAGTCTACCATCTAGGTTCTCTGTATTTACAGACAGATCACTGGGCTGGTTCTCAGTCTACCATCTAGGTTCTCTGTATGTCCAGATAGATCACTGTGCTAGTTCTCAAAGTCTACCAGCTAGGTTATCTGTATTTCCAGAAAGATGACTGGGCTGGTTCTGTTCTCAAAGTCTACCATCTAGATTCTCTGTATTTCCAGACAGATCACTGGGCTGGTTCGCAAAGTCTACCATCTAGGTTCTCTGTATTTCCAGACAGATCACTGGGCTGGTTCTCAGTCTACCATCTAGGTTCTCTGTATGTCCAGACAGATCACTGTGCTGGTTCTCAAAGTCTACCATCTAGGTTCTCTGTATTTCCAGATAGATCACTGGGCTGGTTCTCAGCCTACCATCTAGGTTCTCTGTATTTCCAGACAGATCACTGGGCTGGTTCTCAGTCTACCATCTAGGTTCTCTGTATTTCCAGACAGATCACTGGGCTGGTTCGCAAAGTCTACCATCTAGGTTCTCTGTATTTCCAGACAGATCACTGGGCTGGTTCTCAGTCTACCATCTAGGTTCTCTGTATGTCCAGATAGATCACTGTGCTGGTTCTCAAAGTCTACCAGCTAGGTTATCTGTATTTCCAGACAGATCACTGGGCTGGTTCTCAGTCTACCATCTAGGTTCTCTGTATGTCCAGACAGATCACCTGGCTGGTTCTCAAAATCTACCATCTAGGATCTCTATATTTCCAGATAGATGACTGGATTGGTTCTCAAAGTCTACCATCTAGGTTGTCTGTATTTCCAGACAGATCACTGGTCTGGTTCTCAAAGTCTACCATTTAGGTTCTCTGTATGTCCAGACAGATCACTGGGCTGGTTCTCAGTCTACCATCTAGATTCTCTGTATTTCCAGACAGATCACTGGGCTGGTTCGCAAAGTCTACCATCTAATTTCTCTGTATTTCCAGACAGATCACTGGGCTGGTTCTCAGTCTACCATCTAGGTTCTCTGTAAGTCTAGACAGATCACTGTGCTGGTTCTCAAAGTCTACCAGCTAGGTTCTCTGTATTTCCAGATAGATCACTGGGCTGCTTCTCAGCCTACCATCTAGGTTCTCTGTATTTCCAGACAGATCACTGGGCTGGTTCTCAGTCTACCATATAGGTTCTCTGTATTTCCAGACAGATCACTGTGCTGGTTCGTAAAGTCTACCAGCAAGGTTCTCTGTATTTCCAGACAGATCACTGGGCTGGTTCTCAGCCTACCATCTAGGTTCTCTGTATTTCCAGACAGACCACTGGGCTGGTTCTCAGGCTACCATCTAGGTTCTCTGTATTTCCAGACAGATCACTGGGCTGGATCTCAGTCTACGATCTAGGTTCTCTGTATTTCCAGATAGATGACTGGGCTGGTTCTCAAAGTCTACCATCTAGGTTCTCTGTATTTCCAGACAGATCACTGGGCTGGTTCTCAGTCTACCATCTAGGTTCTCTGTATGTCCAGATAGATCACTGTGCTAGTTCTCAAAGTCTACCAGCTAGGTTATCTGTATTTCCAGAAAGATGACTGGGCTGGTTCTCAAAGTCTACCATCTAGATTATATGTATGTCCAGATATATCACTGGGCTGGTTCTCTAAGTCTACCATCTAAGTCTACCAGCCCTGTGATCTTGGTTCTCTGTATGTGCAGAGAGATCACTGGTCTGGTTCTCAGTCTATGATCTAGGTTCTCTGTACTTCCAGATAGATGACTGGGCTGGTTATCAAAGTCTACCATTTAGGTTCTCGGTATTTCCAGACAGATCACTGGGCTGGTACTCAGTCTACCATCTAGGTTCTCTGTATGTCCAGACAGATCACTGTGCTGTTTCTCAAAGTCTACCAACTAGGTTCTCTGTATTTCCAGACAGATCACTGGGCTGGTTCGCAAAGTCTACCATCTAGGTTCTCTGTATTTCCAGACAGATCACTGGGCTGGTTCGCAAAGTCTACCAGCTAGGTTCTCTATATTTCCAGACAGATCAATGTGCTGCTTCTCAGCCTACCATCTAGGTTCTCTGTATTTCCAGACAGATCACTGGGCTGGTTCTCAGTCTACCATCTAGGTTCTCTGTATGTCCAGACAGATCACTGGGCTGGTTCTCAAAATCTACCATCTAGGATCTCTATATTTCCAGATAGATGACTGGATTGGTTCTCAAAGTCTACCATCTAGGTTGTCTGTATTTCCAGACAGATCACTGGTCTGGTTCTCAAAGTCTACCATTTAGGTTCTCGGTATTTCCAGACAGATCACTGGGCTGGTTCTCAGTCTACCATCTAGGTTCTCTGTATGTCCAGACAGATCACTGTGCTGTTTCTCAAAGTCTACCAGCAAGGTTCTCTGAATTTCCAGACAGATCACTGGGCTGGTTCTCAGCCTACCATCTAGGTTCTCTGTTTTTCCAGACAGATCACTGGGCTGGTTCTCAGGCTACCATCTAGGTTCTCTGTATGTCCAGACAGATCACTGGGCTGGATCTCAGTCTACGATCTAGGTTCTCTGTATTTCCAGATAGATGACTGGGCTCGTTCTCAAAGTCTACCATTTAGATTCTCTGTATTTCCAGACAGATCACTGGGCTGGTTCGCAAAGTCTACCATCTAGGTTCTCTGTATTTCCAGACAGATCACTGGGCTGGTTCTCAGTCTACCATCTAGGTTCTCTGTATGTCTAGACAGATCACTGTGCTGGTTCTCAATATCTACCAGCTAGGTTCTCTGTATTTCCAGATAGATGACTGGGCTGGTTCTCAGCCTACCATCTAGGTTCTCTGTATTTCCAGACAGATCACTGGGCTGGTTCTCAGTCTACCATCTAGGTTCTCTGTATTTCCAGACAGATCACTGGGCTGTTTCGCAAAGTCTACCATCTAGGTTCTCTATATTTCCAGACAGATCACTGGGCTGGTTCTCAGTCTACCATCTAGGTTCTCTCTATATCCAGATAGATCACTGTGCTGGTTCTCAAAGTCTACCAGCTAGGTTATCTGTATTTCCAGACAGATAACAGGGCTGGTTCTCAGTCTACCATCTAGGTCCGCTATATGTCCAGAAAGACGATGGGCTTGTTCTCAAAGTCTACAATCTAGGTTCTCTGTATGTCCAGATAGATCACTGGGCTGGTTCTCTAAGTCTACCATCTAGGTGCTCTGTATGTGCAGAGAGATCACTGGTCTGGTTCTCAGTCTACGATCTAGGTTCTCTGTATGTCCACACAGATCACTGGGCTGGTTATCAAAGTCTACCATTTAGGTTCTCGGTATTTCCAGACAGATCACTGGGCTGGTACTCAGTCTACCATCTAGGTTCTCTGTATGTCCAGACAGATCACTGTGCTGTTTCTCAAAGTCTACCAACTAGGTTCTCTGTATTTCCAGACAGATCACTGGGCTGGTTCGCAAAGTCTACCATCTAGGTTCTCTGTATTTCCAGACAGATCACTGGGCTGGTTCGCAAAGTCTACCAGCTAGGTTCTCTATATTTCCAGACAGATCACTGTGCTGCTTCTCAGCCTACCATCTAGGTTCTCTGTATTTCCAGACAGATCACTGGGCTGGTTCTCAGTCTACCATCTAGGTTCTCTGTATGTCCAGACAGATCACTGGGCTGGTTCTCAAAATCTACCATCTAGGATCTCTATATTTCCAGATAGATGACTGGATTGGTTCTCAAAGTCTACCATCTAGGTTGTCTGTATTTCCAGACAGATCACTGGTCTGGTTCTCAAAGTCTACCATTTAGGTTCTCGGTATTTCCAGACAGATCACTGGGCTGGTTCTCAGTCTACCATCTAGGTTCTCTGTATGTCCAGACAGATCACTGTGCTGTTTCTCAAAGTCTACCAGCAAGGTTCTCTGAATTTCCAGACAGATCACTGGGCTGGTTCTCAGCCTACCATCTAGGTTCTCTGTATTTCCAGACAGATCACTGGGCTGGTTCTCAGGCTACCATCTAGGTTCTCTGTATGTCCAGACAGATCACTGGGCTGGATCTCAGTCTACGATCTAGGTTCTCTGTATTTCCAGATAGATGACTGGGCTCGTTCTCAAAGTCTACCATTTAGATTCTCTGTATTTCCAGACAGATCACTGGGCTGGTTCGCAAAGTCATCTAGGTTCTCTGTATTTCCAGACAGATCACTGGGCTGGTTCTCAGTCTACCATCTAGGTTCTCTGTATGTCTAGACAGATCACTGTGCTGGTTCTCAATATCTACCAGCTAGGTTCTCTGTATTTCCAGATAGATGACTGGGCTGGTTCTCAGCCTACCATCTAGGTTCTCTGTATTTCCAGACAGATCACTGGGCTGGTTCTCAGTCTACCATCTAGGTTCTCTGTATTTCCAGACAGATCACTGGGCTGGTTCTCAGTCTACCATCTAGGTTCTCTCTATATCCAGATAGATCACTGTGCTGGTTCTCAAAGTCTACCAGCTAGGTTATCTGTATTTCCAGACAGATCACTGGGCTGGTTCTCAGTCTACCATCTAGGTTCTCTATATGTCCAGAAAGATGACTGGGCTGGTTCTCAAAGTCTACCATCTAGGTTCTCTGTATGTCCAGATAGATCACTGGGCTGGTTCTCTAAGTCTACCATCTAGGTTCTCTGTATGTGCAGAGAGATCACTGGTCTGGTTCTCAGTCTACGATCTAGGTTCTCTGTATGTCCACACAGATCACTGGTCTGGTTCTCAGTCTACCATCTAGGTTCTCTGTATGTCCAGATAGATCACTGGGCTGGTTCTCTAAGTCTACCATCTAGGTTATCTGTATGTGCAGAGAGATCAATGGTCTGGTTCTCAGTCTACCATCTAGGTTCTCTGTATGTCCAGACAGATCATTGTGCTGGTTCTCAGTCTACCATCTAGGTTCTCTATGTGTCCAGACAGATCACTGGGCTGGTTCTCAAAGTCTACCATCTAGGTTCACTGCATTTCCAGACATATCACTGGGCTAGTTTTTAAAATGTAACATCTAGGTTCTCTGTATGTCCAGATAGTTCACTGGGCTGGTTCTCAGCCTACCATCTAGATTATGTATATGTCCAGACAGATCACTGGGCTGGTTCTCAGTCTATGATCTAGGATCTCTGTATTTCCAGATAGATGACTGGGCTGGTTCTCAAAGTCTACCATCTAGGTTCTCTGTATTTCCAGACAGATCACTGGGCTGGTTCTCAAAGTCTACCTTCTAGGTTCTCTGTATTTCCAGACAGATCACTGGGCTGGTTCTCAGTCTAACATCTAGGTTCTCTGTATGTCCAGACAGATCACTGTGCTGGTTCTCAAAGTCTACCAGCAAGGTTCTCTGTATTTCCAGACAGACCACTGGGCTGGTTCTCAGCCTACCATCTAGGTTCTCTGTATTTCCAGATAGATCACTGGGCTGGTTCTCAGTCTACCATCTAGATTATCTGTTTCTCCAGACAGATCACGGTGCTGGTTATCAGTCTACGATCTAGGATCTCTGTATTTCCAGATAGATGACTGGGCTGGTTCTCAAAGTCTACCATCTAGGTTCTCTGTATTTCCAGACAGATCACTGGGCTGGTTCTCAAAGTCCACCATTTAGGTTCTCGGTATTTCCAGACAGATCACTGGAATGGTTCTCAATGTCTACCAGCTAGGTTCTCTGTATTTCCAGATAGATCACTGTGCTGGTTCTTATAGTCTACCATTTAGCTTCTCTGTATGTCCAGATAGTATACCATCTAGGTTCTCAAAGTCTAACATCTAGGTTCTCTATATTTCCAGACAGATCACTGGGCTGGTTAACAAAGAATACCATCTAGGTTCTCTGTATATCCAGATAGATCACTGGGCTGGTTCTCAGCCTACCATCTAGGTTCTCTGTATTTCCAGACAGATCACTGGGCTGGTTCTCAGGCTACCTTCTAGGTTCTCTGTATGTCCAGACAGATCACCGGGCTGGATCTCAGTCTACCATCTAGATTCTCTGTATTTCCAGACAGATCACTGTGCTGGTTCGCAAAGTCTACCATCTAGGTTCTCTGTATTTCCAGACAGATCACTGGGCTGGTTCTCAGTCTCCCATCTAGGTTATCTGTATGTCTAGACAGATCACTGTGCTGTTTCTCAAAGTCTACGAGCTAGGTTCTCTGTATTTCCAGATAGATCACTGGGCTGCTTCTCAGCCTACCATCTAGGTTCTCTGTATTTCCAGACCGATCACTGGGCTGGTTCTCAAAGTCTACAATCTAGGTTCTCTGTATGTCCAGATAGATCACTGGGCTGGTTCTCAGTCTACCATCTAGGTTCTCTGTATGTCCAGACAGATCACTGGACTGGTTCTCAGTCTACGATCTAGGTTCTCTGTATGTCCAGACAGATCACTGGCCTGGTTCTCAAAGTCTACCAGCTAGGTTCTCTGTATGTCCAGACAGATCACTGGGCTGGTTCTCAGTCTACAATCTAGGTTCTCTATATGTGCAGATAGATCACTGGGCTGGTTCTCAGTCTACCATCTAGGTTCTCTGTATGTCCAGACAGATCACTGGGCTGGTTCTCAGTCTACCATCTAGGTTCTCTGTATGTCTAGACAGATCACTGTGCTGGTTCTCAATGTCTACCAGCTAGGTTCTCTGTATTTCCAGATAGATCACTGGGCTGCTTCTCAGCCTACCATCTAGGTTCTCTGTATTTCCAGACAGATCACTGGGCTGGTTCTCAGTCTACCATCTAGGTTCTCTGTATTTCCAGACAGATCACTGGGCTGGTTCTCAGTCTACCATCTAGGTTCTCTGTATGTCCAGATAGATCACTGTGCTAGTTCTCAAAGTCTACCAGCTAGGTTATCTGTATTTCCAGAAAGATCACAGGGCTGGTTCTCAGTCTACCATCTAGGTTCTCTATATGTCCAGAAAGATGACTGGGCTGGTTCTCAAAGTCTACCATCTAGGTTATATGTATGTCCAGATATATCACTGGGCTGGTTCTCTAAGTCTACAATCTAAGTCTACCAGCCCTGTGATCTTGGTTCTCTGTATGTGCAGAGAGATCACTGGTCTGGTTCTCAGTCTATGATCTAGGTTCTCTGTACTTCCAGATAGATGACTGGGCTGGTTATCAAAGTCTACCATTTAGGTTCTCGGTATTTCCAGACAGATCACTGGGCTGGTACTCAGTCTACCATCTAGGTTCTCTGTATGTCCAGACAGATCACTCTGCTGTTTCTCAAAGTCTACCAACTAGGTTCTCTGTATTTCCAGACAGATCACTGGGCTGGTTCGCAAAGTCTACCATCTAGGTTCTCTATATTTCCAGACAGATCAATGTGCTGCTTCTCAGCCTACCATCTAGGTTCTCTGTATGTCCAGACAGATCACTGGGCTGGTTCTCAAAATCTACCATCTAGGATCTCTATATTTCCAGATAGATGACTGGATTGGTTCTCAAAGTCTACCATCTAGGTTGTCTGTATTTCCAGACAGATCACTGGTCTGGTTCTCAAAGTCTACCATTTAGGTTCTCGGTATTTCCAGACAGATCACTGGGCTGGTTCTCAGTCTACCATCTAGGTTCTCTGTATGTCCAGACAGATCACTGTGCTGTTTCTCAAAGTCTACCAGCAAGGTTCTCTGAATATTTCCAGACAGATCACTGGGCTGGTTCTCAGCCTACCATCTAGGTTCTCTGTATTTCCAGACAGATCACTGGGCTGGTTCTCAGGCTACCATCTAGGTTCTCTGTATGTCCAGACAGATCACTGGGCTGGATCTCAGTCTACGATCTAGGTTCTCTGTATTTCCAGATAGATGACTGGGCTCGTTCTCAAAGTCTACCATTTAGATTCTCTGTATTTCCAGACAGATCACTGGGCTGGTTCGCAAAGTCTACCATCTAGGTTCTCTGTATTTCCAGACAGATCACTGGGCTGGTTCTCAGTCTACCATCTAGGTTCTCTGTATTTCCAGACAGATCACTGGGCTGTTTCGCAAAGTCTACCATCTAGGTTCTCTATATTTCCAGACAGATCACTGGGCTGGTTCTCAGTCTACCATCTAGGTTCTCTCTATATCCAGATAGATCACTGTGCTGGTTCTCAAAGTCTACCAGCTAGGTTATCTGTATTTCCAGACAGATATAAAAGGGCTGGTTCTCAGTCTACCATCTAGGTCCGCTATATGTCCAGAAAGACGATGGGCTTGTTCTCAAAGTCTACAATCTAGGTTCTCTGTATGTCCAGATAGATCACTGGGCTGGTTCTCTAAGTCTACCATCTAGGTGCTCTGTATGTGCAGAGAGATCACTGGTCTGGTTCTCAAAGTCCACCATTTAGGTTCTCGGTATTTCCAGACAGATCACTGGAATGGTTCTCAATGTCTACCAGCTAGGTTCTCTGTATTTCCAGATAGATCACTGTGCTGGTTCTTATAGTCTACCATCTAGCTTCTCTGTATGTCCAGATAGTATACCATATAGGTACTCAAAGTCTAACATCTAGGTTCTCTATATTTCCAGACAGATCACTGGGCTGGTTAACAAAGAATACCATCTAGGTTCTCTGTATATCCAGATACATCACTGTGCTGGTTCTCAAAGTCTACCATCTAGTTTATCTGTATGTCCAGATAGATCACTGTGCTGGTTCTCAAAGTCTACCAGCAAGGTTCTCTGTATTTCCAGACAGATCACTGGGCTGGTTCTCAGTCTACCATCTAGATTATCTGTTTCTCCAGACAGATCACGGTGCTGGTTCTCAGTCTACGATCTAGGATCTCTGTATTTCCAGATAGATGACTGGGCTGGTTCTCAAAGTCTACCAATTAGGTTCTCGGTATTTCCAGACAGATCACTGGGCTGGTTCTCAGTCTACCATCTAGGTTCTCTGTATGTCCAGACAGATCACTGTGCTGTTTCTCAAAGTCTACCATCTAGGTTTTCTGTATTTCTAGACAGATCACTGGGCTGGTTCTCAGCCTACCATCTAGGTTCTCTGTATTTCCAGACAGATCACTGGGCTGGTTCTCAGGCTACCTTCTAGGTTCTCTGTATGTCCAGACAGATCACCGGGCTGGATCTCAGTCTACCATCTAGGTTCTCTGTATTTCCCGACAGATCACTGGGCTGGTTCTCAGTCTCCCATCTAGGTTCTCTGTATGTCTAGACAGATCACTGTGCTGTTTCTCAAAGTCTACGAGCTAGGTTCTCTGTATTTCCAGATAGATCACTGGGCTGCTTCTCAGCCTACCATCTAGGTTCTCTGTATTTCCAGACCGATCACTGGGCTGGTTCTCAAAGTCTACAATCTAGGTTCTCTGTATGTCCAGATAGATCACTGGGCTGGTTCTCAGTCTACCATCTAGGTTCTCTTTATGTCCAGACAGATCACTGGACTGGTTCTCAGTCTACGATCTAGGTTCTCTGTATGTCCAGACAGATCACTGGCCTGGTTCTCAAAGTCTACCAGCTAGGTTCCCTGTATGTCCAGACAGATCACTGGGCTGGTTCTCAGTCTACAATCTAGGTTCTCTATTTGTGCAGATAGATCACTGGGCTGGTTCTCAGTCTACCATCTAGGTTCTCTGTATGTCCAGACAGATCACTGGGCTGGTTCTCAGTCTACCATCTAGGTTCTTTGTATGTCCAGACAGATCACCTGGCTGGTTCTCAGTCTACCATCTAGGTTCTCTATATGTCCAGACAGATCACTGTGCTGGTTCTCAAAGTCTACCAGCTAGGTTCTCTGTATGTCCAGACAGATCACTGGGCTGGTTCTCAGTCTACCATCTAGGTTCTCTGTATGTCCAGACTGATCACTGGGCTTGTTCTCAGTCTACCAGCTAGGTTCTCTATATGTCCAGACAGATGACTGGGCTGGTTCTTAAAGTCTACCATCTAGGTTCTCTATATGTCCAGACAGATCACTGGGCTGGTTCTCAAAGTCTACCAGCTAGGTTCTCTGTATGTTCAGACATATCTCTGGGCTGGTTCTCAGTCTACCATCTAGGTTCTCTGTATGTCCAGACTGATCACTGCTCTGGTTCTCAGTCCACCATCTAGGCTCTCTATATGTCCAGACAGATCACTGAGCTTGTTCTCAGTCTACCAGCTAGGTTCTCTATATGTCCAGACAGATGACTGGGCTGGTTGTCAAAGTCTACCATCTAGGTTCTCTGTATATCCAGACAGATCACTGGGCTGGTTCTCAGTCTACCATCTAGGTTCTCTGTATGTCTTGACAGATCACTGGGCTGGTTCTCAGTCTAAAATCTAGGTTCTCTGTATGTCCAGACAGATCACTGGGCTTTTTCGCAAAGTCTACCATCTAGGTTCTCTATATGTCCAGACAGATCACTAGGCTGGTTCTCAGTCTACCAGCTAGGTTCTCTATATGTCCAGACAGATCACTGGGCTGGTTCTCAGTCTACCAGCTAGGTTCTCTGTATGTCCAGACAGATCACTAGGCTGGTTCTCAGTCTACCATCTAGGTTCTCTATATGTCCAGACAGATCACCAGGCTGGTTCTCAAAGTCTACCATCTAGGTTCTCTGTATGTCCTGACAGATCACTGGGATGGTTCTCAGTCTACCATCTAGGTTCTCTGTATGTCCAGACAGATCACCTGGCTGGTTCTCAGTCTACCATCTAGGTTCTCTATATGTCCAGACAGATCACTGGGCTGGTTCTCAAAGTCTACCAGCTAGGTTCTCTGTATGTCCAGACAGATCACTGGGCTGGTTCTCAGTCTACCATCTAGGTTCTCTGTATGTCCAGACTGATCACTGGGCTTGTTCTCAGTCTACCAGCTAGGTTCTCTATATGTCCAGACAGATGACTGGGCTGGTTCTTAAAGTCTACCATCTAGGTTCTCTATATGTCCAGACAGATCACTGGGCTGGTTCTCAAAGTCTACCAGCTAGGTTCTCTGTATGTTCAGACAGATCTCTGGGCTGGTTCTCAGTCTACCATCTAGGTTCTCTGTATGTCCAGACTGATCACTGGTCTGGTTCTCAGTCCACCATCTAGGCTCTCTATATGTCCAGACATATCACTGAGCTTGTTCTCAGTCTACCAGCTAGGTTCTCTATATGTCCAGACAGATGACTGGGCTGGTTGTCAAAGTCTACCATCTAGGTTCTCTGTATATCCAGACAGATCACTGGGCTGGTTCTCAGTCTACCATCTAGGTTCTCTGTATGTCTTGACAGATCACTGGGCTGGTTCTCAGTCTAAAATCTAGGTTCTCTGTATGTCCAGACAGATCACTGGGCTTTTTCGCAAAGTCTACCATCTAGGTTCTCTATATGTCCAGACAGATCACTAGGCTGGTTCTCAGTCTACCAGCTAGGTTCTCTATATGTCCAGACAGATCACTGGGCTGGTTCTCAGTCTACCAGCTAGGTTCTCTGTATGTCCAGACAGATCACTAGGCTGGTTCTCAGTCTACCATCTAGGTTCTCTATATGTCCAGACAGATCACCAGGCTGGTTCTCAAAGTCTACCATCTAGGTTCTCTGTATGTCCTGACAGATCACTGGGATGGTTCTCAGTCTACCATCTAGGTTCTCTGTATGTCCAGACAGATCACTGAGCTGGTTGTCAAAGTCTACCATCTAGGTTCTCTGTATATCCAGACAGATCACTGGGCTGGTTCTCAGTCTACCATCTAGGTTCTCTGTATGTCTTGACAGATCACTGGGCTGGTTCTCAGTCTAAAATCTAGGTTCTCTGTATGTCCAGACAGATCACTGGGCTTTTTCGCAAAGTCTACCATCTAGGTTCTCTATATGTCCAGACAGATCACTAGGCTGGTTCTCAGTCTACCAGCTAGGTTCTCTATATGTCCAGACAGATGACTGGGCTGGTTGTCAAAGTCTACCATCTAGGTTCTCTGTATGTTCTGACAGATCACTGGGCTGGTTCTCAGTCTACCATCTAGGTTCTCTGTTTGTCCAGACAGATCACTGGGCTGGTTGTCAAAGTCTACCATCTAAGTTCTCTGTATGTCCAGACAGATCACTGGGCTGGATCTCAGTCTACCATCTAGGTTCTCTGTATGTCTTGACAGATCACTGGGCTGGTTCTCATTCTAACATCTAGCTTCTCTGTATGTCCAGATAGATCACTGGGCTGGTTCTCAAAGTCTACCAGCTAGGTTCTCTATATGTCCAGACAGATCACTAGGCTGGTTCTCAGTCTACCAGCTAGGTTCTCTGTATTTCCAGACAGATCACTGGGGTGGTTCTCAGTCTACCATCTAGGTTCTCTGTATGTCCAGACAGATCACTGGGCTGGTTCTCAGTCTACCATCTAGGTTGTCTGTATGTCCAGACAGCTCACTGGGCTGGTTCTCAGTCTACCAGCTAGGTTCTCTGTATGTCCAGGCAGATCACTGGGCTGGTTCTCAGTCTACCATATAGGTTCTCTATATGTCCAGACAGATCACTGGGCTGGATCTCATTCTACCATCTAGGTTCTCTGTATGTCCAGACATATCACTGGGCTGGTTCTCAGTCTACCATCTAGGTTCTCTATATGTCCAGACTGATCACTGGGATGGTTCTCAAAGTCTACCATCTAGGTTCTCTATATGTACAGACAGATCACTGGGCTGGTTCTCAAAGTCTACCATCTACGTTCTCTATATGTCCAGACAGATCACTGGGCTGGTTCAAAAGTCTACCAGCTAGGTTCTCTATATGTCCAGACAGATCACTGGGCTGGTTCTCAGTCTACCAGTTAGGTTCTCTGTATTTCCAAACAGATCACTGGGCTGGTTCTCAGTCTACCATCTAGGATCTCTGTATGTCCAGACAGATCACTGGGCTGGTTTTCAGTCTACCAGCTAGGTTCTCTGTATTTCCAGACAGATCACTGGGCTGGTTCTCAGTCTACCATCTAGGTTCTCTGTAAGTCCAGACAGATCACTGGGCTGGTTCTCAGTCTACCAGCTAGGTTCTCTGTATGTCCAGACAGATCACTAGGCTGGTTCTCAGTCTACCATCTAGGTTCTCTATATGTGCAGACAGATAACTGGGCTGGTTCTCATTCTACCATCTAGGTTCTCTGTATGTCCAGACAGATCACTGGGCTGGTTAACAAAGAATACCATCTAGGTTCTCTGTATATCCAAATAGATCACTGTGCTGGTTCTCAAAGTCTACCATCTAGGTTATCTGTATGTCCAGATAGATCACTGTGATGGTTCTCAAAGTCTAGCAGCAAGGTTCTCTGTATTTCCAGACAGATCACTGGGCTGGTTCTCAGTATACCATCTAGATTATCTGTTTCTCCAGACAGATCACGGTGCTGGTTCTCAGTCTACGATCTAGGATCTCTGTATTTCCAGATAGATGACTGGGCTGGTTCTCAAAGTCTACCAATTAGGTTCTCGGTATTTCCAGACAGATCACTGGGCTGGTTCTCAGTCTACCATCTAGGTTCTCTGTATGTCCAGACAGATCACTGTGCTGTTTCTCAAAGTCTACCATCTAGGTTTTCTGTATTTCCAGACAGATCACTGGGCTGGTTCTCAGCCTACCATCTAGGTTCTCTGTATTTCCAGACAGATCACTGGGCTGGTTCTCAGGCTACCTTCTAGGTTCTCTGTATGTCCAGACAGATCACCGGGCTGGATCTCAGTCTACCATCTAGATTCTCTGTATTTCCAGACAATTCACTGGGCTGGTTCTCAGTCTACCATCTAGGTTCTCTGTATGTCTAGACAAATCACTGTGCTGTTTCTCAAAGTCTACGAGCTAGGTTCTCTGTATTTCCAGATAGATCACTGGGCTGCTTCTCAGCCTACCATCTAGGTTCTCTGTATTTCCAGACCGATCACTGGGCTGGTTCTCAAAGTCTACAATCTAGGTTCTCTGTATGTCCAGATAGATCACTGGGCTGGTTCTCAGTCTACCATCTAGGTTCTCTTTATGTCCAGACAGATCACTGGACTGGTTCTCAGTCTACGATCTAGGTTCTCTGTATGTCCAGACAGATCACTGGCCTGGTTCTCAAAGTCTACATGTTAGGTTCTCTGTATGTCCAGACAGATCACTGGGCTGGTTCTCAGTCTACAATCTAGGTTCTCTATATGTGCAGATAGATCACTGGGCTGGTTCTCAGTCTACCATCTAGGTTCTCTGTATGTCCAGACAGATCACTGGGCTGGTTCTCAGTCTACCATCTAGGTTCTTTGTATGTCCAGACAGATCACCTGGTTGGTTCTCAGTCTACCATCTAGGTTCTCTATATGTCCAGACAGATCACTGGGCTGGTTCTCAAAGTCTACCAGCTAGGTTCTCTGTATGTCCAGACAGATCACTGGGCTGGTTCTCAGTTTACCATCTAGGTTCTCTGTATGTCCAGACTGATCACTGGGCTTGTTCTCAGTCTACCAGCTAGGTTCTCTATATGTCCAGACAGATGACTGGGCTGGTTCTTAAAGTCTACCATCTAGGTTCTCTATATGTCCAGACAGATCACTGGGCTGGTTCTCAAAGTCTACCAGCTAGGTTCTCTGTATGTTCAGACAGATCTCTGGGCTGGTTCTCAGTCTACCATCTAGGTTCTCTGTATGTCCAGACTGATCACTGGTCTGGTTCTCAGTCCACCATCTAGGCTCTCTATATGTCCAGACAGATCACTGAGCTTGTTCTCAGTCTACCAGCTAGGTTCTCTATATGTCCAGACAGATGACTGGGCTGGTTCACAAAGTCTAAGATCTAGGTTCTCTATATTTCCAGACAGATCACCAGGCTGGTTCTCAAAGTCTACCATCTAGGTTCTCTGTATGTCCTGACAGATCACTGGGATGGTTCTCAGTCTACCATCTAGGTTCTCTGTATGTCCAGACAGATAACTGAGCTGGTTGTCAAAGTCTACCATCTAGGTTCTCTGTATATCCAGACAGATCACTGGGCTGGTTCTCAGTCTACCATCTAGGTTCTCTGTATGTCTTGACAGATCACTGGGCTGGTTCTCAGTCTAAAATCTAGGTTCTCTGTATGTCCAGACAGATCACTGGGCTTTTTCCCAAAGTCTACCATCTAGGTTCTCTATATGTCCAGACAGATCACTAGGCTGGTTCTCAGTTTACCAGCTAGGTTCTCTATATGTCCAGACAGATCACTGGGCTGGTTCTCAGTCTACCAGCTAGGTTCTCTGTATGTCCAGACAGATCACTAGGCTGGTTCTCAGTCTACCATCTAGGTTCTCTATATGTCCAGACAGATCACCAGGCTGGTTCTCAAAGTCTACCATCTAGGTTCTCTGTATGTCCTGACAGATCACTGGGATGGTTCTCAGTCTACCATCTAGGTTCTCTGTATGTCCAGACAGATCACTGAGCTGGTTGTCAAAGTCTACCATCTAGGTTCTCTGTATATCCAGACAGATCACTGGGCTGGTTCTCAGTCTACCATCTAGGTTCTCTGTATGTCTTGACAGATCACTGGGCTGGTTCTCAGTCTAAAATCTAGGTTCTCTGTATGTCCAGACAGATCACTGGGCTTTTTCGCAAAGTCTACCATCTAGGTTCTCTATATGTCCAGACAGATCACTGGGCTGGTTCTCAGTCTACCAGCTAGGTTCTCTATAGGTCCAGACAGATCACTGGGCTGGTTCTCAAAGTCTACCAGCTAGTTTCTCTGTATGTCCAGACAGATGACTTGGCTGGTTCTCAAAGTCTACCATCTAGGTTCTCTATATGTCCAGACAGATAACTGGGCATGTTCTCAAAGTCTACCATCTAGGTTCTCTGTATGTTCTGACAGATCACTGGGCTGGTTCTCAGTCTACCATCTAGGTTCTCTGTTTGTCCAGACAGATCACTGGGCTGGTTGTCAAAGTCTACCATCTAAGTTCTCTGTATGTCCAGACAGATCACTGGGCTGGTTCTCAGTCTACCATCTAGGTTCTCTGTATGTCTTGACAGATCACTGGGCTGGTTCTCATTCTAACATCTAGCTTCTCTGTATGTCCAGATAGATCACTGGGCTGGTTCTCAAAGTCTACCAGCTAGGTTCTCTATATGTCCAGACAGATCACTAGGCTGGTTCTCAGTCTACCAGCTAGGTTCTCTGTATTTCCAGACAGATCACCAGGGTGGTTCTCAGTCTACCATCTAGGTTGTCTGTATGTCCAGACAGCTCACTGGGCTGGTTCTCAGTCTACCAGCTAGGTTCTCTGTATGTCCAGGCATATCACTGGGCTGGTTCTCAGTCTACCATATAGGTTCTCTATATGTCCAGACAGATCACTGGGCTGGATCTCATTCTACCATCTAGGTTCTCTGTATGTCCAGACAGATCACTGGGCTGGTTCTCAGTCTACCATCTAGGTTCTCTATATGTCCAGACTGATCACTGGGATGGTTCTCAAAGTCTACCATCTAGGTTCTCTATATGTACAGACAGATCACTGGGCTGGTTCTCAAAGTCTACCATCTACGTTCTCTATATGTCCAGACAGATCACTGGGCTGGTTCTAAAAGTCTACCAGCTAGGTTCTCTATATGTCCAGACAGATCACTGGGCTGGTTCTCAGTCTACCAGTTAGGTTCTCTGTATTTCCAGACAGATCACTGGGCTGGTTCTCAGTCTACCATCTAGGATCTCTGTATGTCCAGACAGATCACTGGGCTGGTTTTCAGTCTACCAGCTAGGTTCTCTGTATTTCCAGACAGATCACTGGGCTGGTTCTCAGTCTACCATCTAGGTTCTCTGTATGTCCAGACAGATCACTTGGCTGGTTCTCAGTCTACCAGCTAGGTTCTCTGTATGTCCAGACAGATCACTAGGCTGGTTCTCAGTCTACCATCTAGGTTCTCTATATGTGCAGACAGATAACTGGGCTGGTTCTCATTCTACCATCTAGGTTCTCTGTATGTCCAGACAGATCACTGGGCTGGTTCTCAGTCTACCATCTAGGTTCTCTATATGTCCATACAGATTACTGGGCTGGTTCTCAGTCTACCAGCTAGGTTCTCTATATGTCCAGACATATGACTGGGCTGGTTCTCAAAGTCTACCATCTAGGTTCTCTGAATGTCCAGACAGATCACTGGGCTGGTTCTCAGTCTACCATCTAGGTTCTCTATATGTCCAGACAGATCACTGGGCTGGTTCTCAGTCTACCAGCTAGGTTCTCTATATGTCCAGACAGATGACTGGGCTGGTTCTCAAAGTCTACCATCTAGGTTCTCTACATGTCCAGACAGATCACTGGGCTGGTTTTCAGTCTACCAGCTAGGTTCTCTGTATTTCCAGACAGATCACTGGGCTGGTTCTCAGTCTACCATCTAGGTTCTCTGTATGTCCAGACAGATCACTGGGCTGGTTCTCAGTCTACCTGCTAGGTTCTCTGTATGTCCAGACAGATCACTAGGCTGGTTCTCAGTCTACCATCTAGGTTCTCTATATGTGCAGACAGATAACTGGGCTGGTTCTCATTCTACCATCTAGGTTCTCTGTATGTCCAGACAGATCACTGGGCTGGTTCTCAGTCTACCATCTGTGTTCTCTATATGTCCAGACAGATTACTGGGCTGGTTCTCAGTCTACCAGCTAGGTTCTCTATATGTCCAGACATATGACTGGGCTGGTTCTCAAAGTCTACCATCTAGGTTCTCTGAATGTCCAGACAGATCACTGGGCTGGTTCTCAGTCTACCATCTAGGTTCTCTATATGTCCAGACAGATCACTGGGCTGGTTCTCAGTCTACCAGCTAGGTTCTCTATATGTCCAGACAGATGACTGGGCTGGTTCTCAAAGTCTACCATCTAGGTTCTCTATATGTCCAGACAGATCACTGGGTTGGTTCTCAAAGTCTACCATCTAGGTTATCTGTATGTCCTGACAGATCACTGGGCTGGTTCTCAGTCTACCATCTAGGTTCTCTGTATGTCCAGACAGATCACTGGGCTGGTTCTCATTCTACCATCTAGGTTCTTTGTATGTCCAGACAGATCACTGGGCAGGTTCTCAGTCTACCATCTAGGTTCTCTATATGTCCAGACAGATTACTGGGCTGGTTCTCAGTCTACCAGCTAGGTTCTCTATATGTCCAGACATATGACTGGGGTGGTTCTCAAAGTCTACCTTCTAGGTTCTCTGAATGTCCAGACAGATCACTAGGCTGGTTCTCAGTCTACCATCTAGGTTCTCTATATGTCCAGACAGATCACTGGGCTGGTTCTCAGTCTACCAGCTAGGTTCTCTATATGTCCAGACAGATGACTGGGCTGGTTCTCAAAGTCTACCATCTAGGATCTCTATATGTCCAGACAGATCACTGGGCTGGTTCTCAGTCTACCATCTAGGTTCTCTGTATGTGCAGACAGATCACTGGGCTGGTTCTCAGTCTACCATCTAGGTTCTCTGTATGTGCAGACAGATCACTGGGCTGGTTCTCAGTCTACCAGCTAGGTTCTGTATATGTCCAGACATATCACTGGGCTGGTTCTCATTCTACCATCTAGCTTCTCTGTATGTCCAGATAGATCACTGGACTGGTTCTCAAAGTCTACCAGCTAGGTTCTGTATATGTCCAGACAGATCACTAGGCTGGTTCTCAGTCTAACAGCTAGGTTCTCTGTATTTCCAGACAGATCACTTGGCTGGTTCTCAGTCTACCATCTAGGTTCTCTATATGTCCAGACAGATAACTGGGCTGGTTCTCATTCTACCATCTAGGTTCTCTGTATGTCCAGACAGAACACTGGGCAGGTTCTCAGTCTACCATCTAGGTTCTCTATATGTCCAGACAGATTACTGGGCTGGTTCTCAGTTTACCAGCTAGGTTCTCTATATGTCCAGACATATGACTGGGCTGGTTCTCAAAGTCTACCTTCTAGGTTCTCTGAATGTCCATACAGATCACTAGGCTGGTTCTCAGTCTACCATCTAGGTTCTCTATATGTCCAGACAGATCACTGGGCTGGTTCTCAGTCTACCAGCTAGGGTCTCTATATGTCCAGACAGATGACTGGGCTGGTTCTCAAAGTCTACCATCTAGGTTCTCTATATGTCCAGACAGATCACTGGGCTGGTTGTCAAAGTCTACCATCTAGGTTCTCTGTATGTGCAGACAGATCACTGGGCTGGTTCTCAGTCTACCATCTAGGTTCTCTGTATGTGCAGACAGATCACTGGGCTGGTTCTCATTCTACCATCTAGGTTCTCTGTATGTCCAGATAGATCACCTGGCTGGTTCTCAGTCTACCAGCTAGGTTCTCTTCATGTCCAGATAGATCACTGGAATGGTTCTCAGTCTACCATCTAGGTTCGCTGTATTTCCAGACAGATCACTGGGCTGGTTCTCAGTCTACCATCTAGGTTCTCTATATGTCCAGACAGATCACTGGGCTGGTTCTCAGTCTACCATCTAGGTTCTCTATATGTCCAGACAGATCACTGGGCTGGTTCTCAAACTCTACCATCAAGGCTCTCTATATATCCAGATAGATCACTGGGCTGGTTCTTAGTCTTCCATCTAGGTTCTCTGTATGTCCAGACAGATCACTGGGCTGGTTCTCAGTCTACCATCTAGGTTCTCTGTATGTCCAGACAGATCACTGGGCTGGTTCTCATTCTACCATCTAGCTTCTCTGTATGTCCAGATAGATCACTGGGCTGGTTCTCAGTCTACCAGCTAGGTTCTGTATATGTCCAGACAGATCACTAGGCTGGTTCTCAGTCTACCAGCTAGGTTCTCTGTATTTCCAGACAGATCACTGGGCTGGTTCTTAGTCTACCATCTAGGTTCTCTATATGTGCAGACAGATAACTGGGCTTGTTCTCATTCTACCATCTAGGTTCTCTGTATGTCCAGATAGATCACCTGGCTGGTTCTCAGTCTACCAGCTAGGTTCTCTTCATGTCCAAATAGATCACTGGTATGGTTCTCAGTCTACCATCTATGTTCGCTGTATTTCCAGACAGATCACTGGGCTGGTTCTCAGTCTACCATCTAGGTTATCTATATGTCCAGACAGATCACTGGGCTAGTTCTCAGTCTACCATCTAGGTTCTCTATATGTCCAGACAGATCACTGGGCTGGTTCTCAAACTCTACCATCAAGGCTCTCTATATATCCAGATAGATTACTGGGCTGGTTCTCAGTCTACCATATAGGTTCTCTATATGTCCTGACAGATCACAGGGCTGGTTCTCAAAGTCTACCAACTAGGTTCTCTATATATCCAGATAGTTCACTGGGCTTGTTCTCAGTCTACCATATAGGTTCTCTGTATGTCCAGACAGATCACTGGGCTGGTTCTCAAAGGTCCATTTTCTTTACTCTAATTTCAAAACTTATTTATCTCACCTTCTCAATGAAATCCAATTTGGTTCTATTAATATTAATGATATGAGATCATTCTGATAATGAAATAATAAAATACCCCTGTGCTCTGGTGTCTGCCCCAAAGCACATTCAAGTCCCTTACACTCTGAGGAAAATAAATAAACACCCAACAAAAGATCTGAATGGCTTTGCCAAAGGCATGACACACACAAATAGGTTTCAGCTTATTGTTAGTGAGCCAAGTGTTTTAATGAAACCAATGGCTTTGGTTCGTGAGACTACAGAGGTGGCACCTGCAGCCTGAAGCCTGGCCGATTCATTACACCATCTCTACGTTCCCTTCCAACTTCCTCCAAACCAGAGGATTAAGTACTTAGCTGGACTTTTCCTAGCGCCGTGGCCTTGTAAACATGCTAGTACAGTAGGGCTGGAAGGAGAACAGCTGCCTTCTTTCTGATAAAGGTTGCTTGTTTTAAATCCTGACTGTGATTCACCGGGGGCTGGTGTGAAAGGAGGTTAGTAGTCAACTGGGCTGGGTTCTTAGACAGGCTGGGTCTGGGGAGGAGGTTAGTAGTCACCAGGGCTGGGTTCTGAGACAGGCTGGGTCTGGATAGGGTTAACACAACCCATTCCCTTAAATACTTTTGTCTCCAGAGAATCTAAAACAATCTTAGTGAAACACAACAGCCATATTCCCTTCCATCTGTGTCAGAGCAGAATGCAGTGGGATGTCTGTGGTTAACCGGATGGTTCTGTCAATCTACAGCTCTATAGCTTTGATAAAATCAGCTGTAATGTTCTGCCTCCTGCATCCAGAAGGGACATTCATATAATGCAGTTTCTTTTGATTTGTAATAATATACAACATCATAGCTGTTGGGCTTTGAACAAGCTTTTAAACTGCAATTACAGAATGACAAGCCGACATCAGTTAGTGATAACAAACACACATATACTTCATAGTATGGTGGTTTATAACACTACAGTCATGAGTTCCATGTGTTTCCTGTGGCAGGTGGTCGTCTATAACACTACAGTCATCAGTGGTGACTGGATCAATAAGTATGCTTTGGCCCCAATGCCCCAGCAGAGATACTGTAGCATGTCAACCCTGACAGACAGATACCACCATCCTGCTCTTTGACAGGCAGTGTCCCATTTGGGATGCAGTCTCAGACTCCACCCTATTCTCTCTATAGTACACTACTTCTGACCAGAGCTATAAGGGTAGTGCACTATAAATGGATTAGGGTGCCATTTGGGAGGCAGCCTCAGACTCCAGTCTCAGGACCATCCAGTTAGACCTTCTAACAGCGTATTGATCTCTCCTGTTTAAATCATAGATCAGCCCTGAATAAAGCCCTGGGAGGCAAACAATCTATTGTTCACCATGATGGAACAGAAAGAGAGGCATTTCTTATTGGCTGTAACTCGGGGCTGGAAACATAATCGCCCTCTGATAGAAATAAGACACATCCAGGTCTATCAAACTGTCAAGAAGTTTTTAGTAATGACGCTATCAACTGGACGCCTTCCTGAGGAGATTTGATGTGGTGCTAATGTTTGGTGGTTAGAAGGACCATAGACAAATCTCTATCCCTTCAGCTGCAGTATGATTCACTGATTGAGCTGAAGACAGGAGCTGCCCTTCTAGAATCCAGAGGAAACCTGAACCATACTCATCACTTCTAGGCAAATCCCCGCCTTCTCTTAGCTTATTGGTCACCATAGCTACACCCACCCGTAGTATCCGCTCCAGCAGGTATATCTCACTGGTCATCCCCAAAGCCAACACCTCCTTTGGTTGCCATTCCTTCCAGTTCTCTGCTACTAATGACTGGAACGAACTGCAGAAATCTCTGAAGCTGGAGACTCTTATCCCCCTCACTAACTTTAAGCATCAGTTGTCAGAGCACCTTACCGATCACTGCACCTGTACACAGCCCATCTGTAATTAGCCCACCCAACTATCTCATCCCCATATTGTTATTTACATTGTTATTTATTTTGCTCATTTGCACCCCAGTATCTCTATTTGCACATCATCTTCTGCACATCTATCACTCCAGTGTTAGTACTAAATTAAAATTGTAATTATTTTGCACTATGGCCTATTTATTGCCTTACCTCCATAACTTACTACATTTGCACACACTGTATATATATTTTCTGTTGTATTTTTGACTTTATGCTTTGTTTTACTCCATATGTAACTCTGTGTTGTTGTTTTTATCGCACTGCTTTGCTTTATCTTGGCCAGGTCGCAGTTGTAAATGAGAACTTATTCTCAACTGGCTTACCTGGTTAAATAAAGGTGAAATGAATAAAATAAAATAAAAATACTCCTTCAGAGGTAAGCCAGACAGATACTAGCTAGTGGTCATTACTGAGACAATGAAGTAGAAATGTCTGGTAAAAGTTACTATAGCGCAGTAATGTAGGAGTCGTCATGACAACAAAATGTTAAAATGCTCCTAAATACATTTGCCACTTAGTCCAGATAGTAAAACAGTAATCCTTCTCTGTTAAAACTCAGCCCAGATATTAAAATAGTATTTCTCCTCTGTTACCACTCAGTCCAGTTATTAAAACAGTATTACTCTGTTACCACTCAGCCCAGTTAGTAAAACAGTATTACTCCTCTGTTACCACTCAGCCCAGTTAGTAAAACATTATTTCTCCTCTGTTACCACTCAGCCCAGTTAGTAAAACAGTATTTCTCCTCTGTTACAACTCAGCCCAGTTAGTAAAACAGTATTACTCTGTTACCACTCAGCCCAGTTAGTAAAACAGTATTACTCTGTTACCACTCAGCCCAGTTAGTAAAACAGTATTTCTCCTCTGTTACCACTCAGCCCAGTTAGTAAAACAGTATTACTCTGTTACCACTCAGCCCAGTTAGTAAAACAGTATTCCTCTTCCACTTCTGCTGTTGCTGATAAAACAGTGTGGTTTAGTTAAGAGGATTGTTATTCTTCAGGCTCCGTCTGCCAGTTGGGTACCAGGCAGACGACACTCATCTGTCCTGCTGGCAACAAGCTGCTATGGATCTACCACAGCTAGCAGGACTTCTATCAGAGGCAGCCAACGACACAGCCTTGCCATGCCGATACGGCCCTGAGTCTATCACAAGATATTCCCCATGTCTTACATATGCAACAAATTACAGTCAAACATTTGGATATTTGATGCAAAAATATGTCTGTTTTCTTTTGTAAATCAGGACTTAGTTCTGAACTTGAATAAGGAGGCGAGATATTGAGAGCATTTTGTCTGCTGGGGAAAAAGTACATGAAAATGTGATTGCATACAATCATTGGAAATCCACATCTTATCCACGGTGACTTTGTGGAATATTGATTGGTCACTATATATATATATATATATATATATATATATATATATATATATATATATACCATTTACAGAATGGACCAGAACAGAGTAGAAGATCTGAAGGGACAAAATCATCTGGATGGCTTTATAGGGCAAAGGTTAAAATAAAGCTGTTACTATGACAACAAATAGGTTGAGATAATTAAGGAGCTGGACTCTCTTGATCCCCATTTCCTCTCCTCCTTTACGCACTCTTCCATTATCTCCTTCACTCTATCCTCCGCTACACACTCCTCTGTTATCTGGCCCTCTCCATCAAATACCAGGTAGAGAGTTAGCAGCGACTGGAAGATTCAATCGACCTTCAAGCCGCAGCAGGCTGAGAGGTTACAATTACACTCTCCTCTCTCTCTCTCTCTCTCTCTCTCTCTCTCTCTCTCTCTCTCTCTCTCTCTCTCTCTCTCTCTCTCTCTCTCTCTCTCTCTCTCTCTCTCTCTCTCTCTCTCTCTCCTGACTCTAAATACTAAATTATGAGAAATGAGGGGCCTAGTGGTTCACTATTGAGAGTAATTGACTGTTCCATACTGGGCCTTGTTTCTAACTCAATCAATGTTGATACTGGGTTTGGCTTGTTTTCTAAAGCCCCTTTTAACTTTTACTGGTATTGTGTTTACAGCAGACTGGTAGTGTGTTACAGTAGACTGGTATTGTGTTTACAGTAGACTGGTGGTGTGTTTAGAGTAGACTGGTGGTGTGTTTACAGTAGACTGGTAGTGTGTTTACAGTAGACTGGTAGTGTGTTTACAGTAGACTGACAGAGTGTTTACAGCCTCCTCCTGTCTCATCCTGCATCCTCCTGTCTCATCCTGCCTCCTCCTGCCTCCTCCTGCCTCCTCCTGTCTCCTCCTGTCTCCTCCTGTCTCCTCCTGCCTCCTCCTGTCTCCTCCTGTCTCCTCCTGTCTCCTCCTGCCTCCTCCTGTCTCATCCTGCCTCCTCCTGCCTCCTCCTGTCTCCTCCTGCCTCCTCCTGCCTCCTCCTGTCTCCTCCTGCCTCCTCCTGTCTCCTCCTGCCTCCTCCTGTCTCCTCCTGCCTCCTCCTGTCTCCTCCTGTCTCCTCCTGCCTCCTCCTATCTCCTCCTGCCTCCTAATGTCTCCTCCTGTCTCCTCCTGCCTCCTCCCCCCTCCTCCTGCCTCCTAATGTCTCCTCCTGCCTCCTCCTGTCTCCTCCTGTCTCCTCCTGCCTCCTCCAATCTCCTCCTGCCTCCTAATGTCTCCACCTGCCTCCTCCTTCCTCTTCCTGGCTCATTCTGCCTCAGACAATAATCAACTAGGATAAAAACTGCTGACCAGTTAATTATTCATGTTCACGGTATGAATTAATAGACCAACAGCTTCTCTCAACACAAACCTGTGAAGTATTTGCTCATTTAATCATTGAGCTTGAACAGAGGCTTCAACACATTGCATAAGCACTGTCGTCCCAGGACAGCAGGGACTTGTCCTGCAGCCAATATGTACCCTGCCTGGTTCCCTCAGCTTAGAGCCTGCAATCTGATTCCTGGTCCTTGTATCAAGGCACTGTGCATAAAGCCCCTCTCCTTCCCCAGATAATTAGCTGATTTAATAGTATGCAGCACACATGCACACCCATTCTAATTAGACCCAGCTTCTACACTGTATTTTATAACAGTCTAGTGATTTTCCAAGAGCAGCGCTAGCTACCTTCCACAGTCAATACCTCAGTGAACCACTGCTAAATGAATGTAACTCTGTGTTGCCTTACAGCACATTCCCTAATGGTTCTCCCTCCATGTAAATGGTTCCTATCCTACCTTTAATTCCAGATCAATGACAGTTTGCTCTTGACATTTAGAGTTGCTGAACCAGAGTGCTGCAGGGACAAGTGTAGAACAGAATGTAGCGGGTTGGTATTGAACACTGTGGAACAATACAACATGGTGTTAAACAAACTAGCATATCAACTGATGGTCAGATGAACAGGAGAGATACGACACTGGACAACACAATAACTGTACTAACATGGAGGGTTTAGCGCCTCTACTGCTCAACGATACTAAAATGGAGGGTTTAGCACCTCTACTGCTGAACGATACTAACATGGAGGGTTTAGCACCTCTACTGCTCAACGATACTAACATGGAGGGTTTAGCACCTCTACTGCTCAACGATACTAACATGGAGGGTTTAGCACCTCTACTGCTCAACGATACTAACATGGAGGGTTTAGCACCTCTACTGCTCAACGATACTAACATGGAGGGTTTAGCACCTCTACTGCTCAACGATACTAACATGGAGGGTTTAGCACCTCTACTGCTCAACGATACTAACATGGAGGGTTTAGCACCTCTACTGCTCAACGATACTAACATGGAGGGTTTAGCACCTCTACTGCTCAACGATACTAACATGGAGGGTTTAGCACCTCTACTGCTCAACGATACTAACATGGAGGGTTTAGCACCTCTACTGCTCAACGATGTTTGATACAAATAGAATGCACAGTTGACTTGCACAGAGGGTGTTATGGTTCCCATTGCTGTTCACAGTACTGTGGGTGTCCCCATTGCTGTTCCTAGTACTGTGGGTGTTCCCATTGCTGTTCACAGTACTGTATTTGTGTGTGTATTCATTATGGATCCCCATTAGTTCCTGCCAAGGCAGCAGCTACTCTTTCTGGGGTTTATTATGGATCCCCATTAGTTCCTGCCAAGGCAGCAGCTACTCTTCCTGGGGTTTATTTTGGATCCCCATTAGTTCCTGTCAAGGCAGCAGATACTCTTCCTGGGGTTTATTATGGATCCCAATTAGTTCCTGCCAAGGCAGCAGATACTCTTCCTGGGGTCCAGCAAAATTAAGGCAGTTATAAAATTTTTAAAACATTACAATACATATCACAACAGATGATAAACAAGTAGTGATGAAGTCAATCTCTCCTCCACTTTGAGCCAGGAGAGATTGACATGCATATTATTAATATTAGCTCTCAGTGTACATTTAAGGGCCAGCCATGCTGCCCTGTTCTGGGCCAATTGTAATTTTCCTAAGTCCCTCTTTGTGGCACCTGACCACACGACTGAACAGTATTCAAGGTGCGACAAAACTAGGGGCTGTAGGACCTGCTGTTAAGAAGGCAGTAGGAGTCTCTTCTTGTTACTGGCTCAGTGCTCTTAACCACTAGGCTGGCCCAGTGCTCTTAACCACTAGGCTGGCTCAGTGCTCTTAACTGCTAGGCCTGGCCCAGTGCTCTTAACTGCTAGGCTGGCCCAGTGCTCTTAACTGCTAGGCGTGGCCCAGTGCTCTTAACTGCTAGGCTGGCCCAGTCCTCTTAACTGCTAGCCTGGCCCAGTGCTCTTAACTGCTAGTCTGGCCCAGTGCTCTTAACTGCTAGGCCTGGCCCAGTGCTCTTAACTGCTAGGCCTGGCTCAGTGCTCTTAACTGCTAGGCCTGGCCCCGTGCTCTTAACTGCTAGGCCTGGCTCAGTGCTCTTAACTGCTAGGCCTGGCCCAGTGCTCTTAACTGCTAGGCTGGCTCAGTGCTCTTCACTGCTAGGCCTGGCTCAGTGCTCTTAACTGCTAGGCCTGGCTCAGTGCTCTTAACTGCTAGGCCTGGCCCAGTGCTCTTCACTGCTAGGCTACCTGCCGCCACTAGTCATTTGTGTAAGTTCCGTACATGTTGAATTCCCTTCCCTATAAGTGTGCTGAAACTCGATTGTTAATTTGTTTACTGTAAAATAGCATTGTATCTGGTCAAACACCATTTTTTCCAATAGTTTACTAAGGGTTGGTAACAGGCTGATTGGTCGGCTATTTGAGCCAGTAAAGGGGGCTTTACTATTCTTAGGTAGAGGAATGACTTTTGCTTCCCTCCAGCCCTGAGGGAACACACTTTCTAGTAGGCTTAGATTGAAGACAAGGCAAATAGGAGTGGCAATATCGTCCGCTATTATCCTCAGTAAAAGTTGTCAGACCCCGGTGGCTTGTCATTGTTGATAGACAACAATAATGTTTTCACCTCTTCCACACTCACTTCACGGAATTCAAAATTACAATGCTTGTCTTCCATAATTTGGTCAGTTATATATATATATATATATATATATATATATATATATATATATATATATATATATATATAGTTATACTGGTTTTGAAGTGTCTGTCCTGTATCTAGTAGATATAAGAAAGCTCAGGAAATATATACAGTTGAAGTCGTAAGTTTACATACACCTTAGTGAAATACATTTAAACTCTGTTTTTCACAATTCCTGACATTTAATCCTAGTAGAAATTCCCTGTCTTAGGTCAGTTCGGATCATCACTTTATTTTAAGAATGTGAAATGTCAGATTAATATTAGAGAGAGTGATTTATTTCAGCTTTTATTTATTTCATCACATTCCCCGTGGGTCAGAAGTTTACATACACACAATTAGTATTTGGTAGTATTGCCTTTAAATTGTTTAACTTGGGTCAAACGTTTCAGGTATCCTTCCACAAGCTTCCCACAATAAGTTGGGTGAATTGTGGCCCATTCCTCCTGACAGAGCTGGTGTAACTGAGTCAGGTTTGTATGCCTCCTTGCTCGAACACGCTTTTTCAGTTCTGCACACAAATATTCTATAGGATTGAGGTCAGGGCTTAAGCACCCCCACAGCATGATGCTGCCACCGCCGTGCTTCACGGTTGTGATGGTGTTCTTCGGCTTGCAAGCCGTCCCCTTTTTCCTCCAAACATAACTATGGTCATTATGGCCAAACAGTTCTATATTTGTTTCATCAGACCAGAGGACATTTCTCCAAAAAGTACGATCTTTGTCCCCATGTACAGTTGCAAACCGTAGTCTGGCTTTTTAATGGTGGTTTTGGAGCAGTAGCTTCTTCCTTGCTGAGCGGCCTTTCAGGTTATGTTGATATAGGACTCGTTTTACTGTGGATATAGATACTTTTGTACCTGTTTCCTCCAGCAAGGTCCTTTGCTGTTGTTCTGGGATTGATTTGCACTTTTCGCATCAAAGTACGTTCATTTCTAGGAGACAGAACGCATCTCCTTCCTGAGCGGTATGACGGCTGCGTGGTCCCATGGTGTTTATACGTGTGTACTATTGTTTGTACAGATGAACATGGTACCTTCAGGCGTTTGGAAATTGCTATGAAGGATGAACCAGACTTGTGAAGGTCTACAATTTTGAGTTTGAAGGTAGGCCTTGAAATACATTCACAGGTACACCTCCAACTGACTCAAATGATAGCAATTAGCCTATCAGAAGCTTCTAAAGCCATGACACCATTTTCTGAAAACAGTCAACTTAGTGTTTGTAAACTTCTGACCCACTGGAATTGTGATACAGTGAATTATAAGTGAAATAATCTGTCTATAAATAATTGTTGGAAAAATTACTTGTGTCATGCACAAAGTAGATGTCCTAACCGACTTGCCAAAACTATAGTTCGTTAACAAGAAATTTGTGGAGTGGTTGAAAAACATGTTTTAATGACTCCAACCTAAGTGTATGTAAACTTCCAACTTCAGCTGTATATATATAGATATATAGTTATACTGGATGGAGGTTATATATATATATATATATATATATATATATATATATATATATATATATATATAGTTATACTGGATGGAGGTTCTATATATAAATAGATATATAGTTATACTGGATGAAGGTTCTATATATATAATGTTATACTGGGTGGAGGTTCTATATATATATATATATATAGATATACAGATATATAGATGTACTGGATGGAGGTTCTATATATTTACATTTTAGTCATTTAGCAGACGCTCTTATCCAGAGCGACTTACAGTTAGTGAGTGCATACCTTATTTTTTTATTTTTCATACTGGCCCCCCCCCCCCGTGGGAATCGAACCCACAACCCTGGCTTTGCAAATGCCATGCTCTACCAACTGAGCTACATCCCTGCCGGCCATTCCCTCCCATATCCTGGGCCAATTGTGCGCCGCCCCATGGGTCTCCCGGTCGCGGCCGGCTACGACAGAGCCTGGATATATAGCCTATATAAATATACATAGGTATATAGTTGTACTGGATGGAGGTTCTATATATATATATCGATATATAGTTGTACTGGATGGAGGTTCTATATATATATAGATATATAGTTATTCTGGATGGAGGTTCTTTATATATATATATATATATATATATATATATATATAGAGAGAGAGAGAGAGAGAGAGAGAGAGAGAGAGAGAGAGAGAGAGAGAGAGAGAGAGAGAGAGAGAGAGAGAGAGAGAGAGAGAGAGAGAGAGAGAGAGAGAGAGAGAGAGAGAGAGAGAGAGAGAGAGATGTAGTTATACTGGATGAGTTCTATATACAGTGGGGGAAAAAAGTATTTAGTCAGCCACCAGTTGTGCAAGTTCTCCCACTTAAAAAGATGAGAGAGGCCTGTAATTTTCATCATAGGTACACGTCAACTATGACAGACAAATTGAGAAAAAAAAATCCTGAAAATCACATTGTAGGATTTTTCATTGGCTGGCAGGCAGGCAGGCAGGCAGGCAGGCAGGCAGGCAGGCAGGCAGGCAGGCAGGCAGGCAGGCAGGCAGGCAGGCAGGCAGGCAGGCCTTTTCAGGTTTCTCCATACTATAGTGAGATCCTGGTGCTGCTGACAGCAGTCTCTCAGTGCTTCACACCCAGGTCAGATACAATACATAAGACAAGACACGACAAAAAAGCCATGGCGGCTACAAAAGGCGACATTACGTGACATTTTTACCCAGACTCGAGCAATAGCCGCTGGAAAAGCCTCCAAGAAACAGCTAGCTTCAGAAAACGCTAGCGCCATTAGCCAGGAGCAAGAGGACCCGTCCCTTCCCGAGGCCCAACAACTGCCAACCTCGTCCTCTGTCAAAGACATCCTTTCTGAGCTGAGATCTCAATGTACAGAATTCAACATCAAACTAGATGGCATTAACTCTCAGCTCAGTGCAATACTGGGCAAGGTGACATCCCTGGAAAATGCCTTGCCTGACATCAACAACAAGATAACCATCAACGCTGGGCGCCTGGATGAGACAGAGGGGCGAATCCTATCCATGGAAAACTCACTGGAAGAAGCCATGGAAACAATAGCATCTGCTAAAGAAGAATATAGAGCATCTGGTACATAGGCGGCGAAGGAATAACTGTTGTCTAGACGGGGGCTATGATGTCACTTCCTTACTGTTGTCTAGACGGGGGCTACGTTGTTACTTCCTTAATGCGGTCTTGACGGGGGCTACGTTGTCACTTCCTTTGTGTGGTCTGGACTAGGTCATGCAATAAAACAGAAAAAGATACTATGTGCTCTGAAAAGGAAAAAGGAGACATTACACTATTACAAGAGATACATATCTGATCCAGAGGGGAGATTTATTCTGATAACTGGGTCACTGTATGGGCAACCAATTACTATCTTAAATATATAACACAGATACTCCTGCTTTCATGTCGAAAATGATAACCCTGTTCAATGAGCATTGTGTTTCCTTTGGAGTGCTGGCTGGAGATCTTAATTGTACCCTCAACTCAACTCTGGACAAATCATCTCAAGTCCCCACCTCAAACCCTAGATGCGGCAAAGATGTTGAACTCTCTTACTAAAGAGATGGGACTGATAGATATCTGGAGAGAGACTAATAGCTCATCTATGGACTATACATACTACTCCAATGTCCATAACACCTACTCTCGCATAGATTACTTTTTTATCCCAAAGATTTTCAGAACTTCTGCCACTTGTACAATCAGACACATAGCACTTTCAGATCACGTCTATGTCCGCCTCTGTTTTGACCTCTGTAAAAACATCCCGAGGTCAAAGAGCTGGAAATGCAACACCTCCATGTTATCAAACGAAGCATTCCATACATTGGTTACTACATGGATAGACAACTACACACAAGACAACAAAGACTCTCCGGACCATCATATAATTGGCATATACATTACTCCGACTGAATGTCCACGTGGGTGACGATATTGGAAATGTAATCAAAGCCTATTGGATGATAACTTGTTTTTAACTAGGACAGAGGAATTTATAACTGAATTTTTCCGACATACAGTGGCTTGCGAAAGTATTCACCCCCCTTGTCATTTTTCCTATTTTGTTGCCTTACAACCTGGTATTAAAATGGATTTGGGGGGGGGGGTTGTATCATTTTATTTACACAACATGCCTAACACTTTGAAGATGCAAAATATGTTTTACTGTGAAACAAACAAGAAATACGATTAAAAAACATGAGCGTGCATAACTATTCAACCCCCCCCCCCCCCCCCCCCAAAGTCAATACTTTGTAGAACCACCTTTTGCAGCAATTACAGCTGCAAGTCTCTTGGGGCATGTCTCTATAAGCTTGGTACATCTAGCCACTGGGATTTTTGCCCATTCTTCTGCTGGAAGGTGAACCTCCATCCCAGTCTCAAATCTCTGGAAGACTGAAACAGGTTTCCCTAAAGAATGTCTCTGTAATTAGCGCCATCCATCATTCCTTCAATTCTGACCAGTTTCCCAGTCCCTGCCGATGAAAAACATCCCCACAGCATGATGCTGCCTCCACAATGCTTCACTGTGGTGATGGTGTTCTCGGGGTGATGAGAGGTGTTGGGTTTACGCCAGACATAGCGTTTTCCTTGATGGCCAAAAAGCTCAATTTTAGTCTCATCTGACCAGAGTACCTTCTTCCATATCTTTGGGGATTCTCCCACATGGCTTTTGGCGAACACAAAACGTGTTTGTTTATTATTTTCTTTAAGCAATGGCTTTTTTCTGGCCACTCTTCCGTAAAGCCCAGCTCTGTGGAGTGTACGGCTTAAAGTGGTCCTATGGACAGATACTCCAATCTCCGCTGTGGAGCTTTGCAGCTCCTTCAGGGTTATCTTTGGTCTCTTTGTTGCCTCTCTGATTAATGCCCTCCTTGCCTGGTCCCTGAGGTTTGGTGGGCGGCCCGATCTTGGCAGGTTTGTTGTGGTGCCATATTCTTTCCATTTTCTATTAATGGATTTAATGGTGCTCTGTGGAATGTTCAAAGTTTCTGATATTTTTTTTATAACCCAACCCTGATCTGTACTTCTCCACAACTTGGTGGGTGCTGCATGCTTGGTGGTGCCCCTTGCTTAGTGGTGTTGCAGACTCTGGGCCCTTTCAGAACAGGTGTATATATACTGAGATCATGTGACAGATCATGTGACACTTAGATTGCACACAGGTGGACTTTATTTAACTAATTATGTGACTTCTGAAGGTAATTGGTTGCACCAGATCTTATTTAGGGACTTAATAGCAAAGGGGGTGAATACATATGCACGCACCACTTTTCCGTTATTTATTTTTTAGAATTTTTTGAAACAAGTTATTTGGACTATTTTGTGTATGTCCATTACATAAAATCCAAATAAAAATCCATTGAAATTACGGGTTGTAATGCAACAAAATAGGAAAAACGCAAGGGGGATGAATACTTCCATAGCCACACTAAGAGGTCATCTGATTGCATATGCTTCCTCTAAGAAAAAAGCTATGGAAGCACACAGGTTAGATCTTGAGAGGGAGCTGGAACGCTGCAAAAAAGAACATAAACAATTCCCAGAGAGTGCCACCTGGAGTCAACTTAAAGCAGCCAAAGCCAAACTAAACTTGGACTATAGTCGGGAGATAAAGCAATAAAATAATCTTTACTAAACTGAAGTAGCATGACTATAGCAATAGGCCTAGCAGATTGTCTTGCTTACCCATTTAAAAAAGAGCAGTCAGAGAGTACAATCATGGCCGTCCGAACAGCAGATGACGAGGTCACATGTGATCCAAATAAGATACATTTAACTTTTCATGATTTTTACTGCAAATTATATACTTCTGAGAGAAAACACACGAATTCAGAACTCCATTACTTCCTAGAGGGAATCTCGCTACCGACCAAGAAGATCTCAACTCCCCCTTCACTCCTGAGGAGGTACTGGAGGCAATTATCTCCATGTCACCTAACAAGTCCCCAGGCCTAGACGGATTTCCTTTTTTCATTCCAACGCTGAATGATTTTTGTAAAAAACGGAGCTCTCCCAGACTATATGTACATCTATGTATGTCATTACAGTGTTGCTCAAAAAGACAAGGATCCTCTCTCCTGCTCATCCTACCGGCCCATAAGCTTGTTGGAGATCCACTACAAAATAATTACCAAATTGCTTGCCAAAAGACTAAACACTCTTCTTCAAAAAAAAATAAAACTGGATTTATTAGAGACAGGTACTCTTCTGATAACATTTGCCGTATTTTTTAATATTATAGCTCAATTAAACATACAGAAGACCCCTGTCCTGCTGGCTTCACTGGATGCTGATTCGACAGGATGGAGTGGAGCTTTCTTTTTAAAACTTTATTAAATGGATTAAGTCCCTATATTCTCATCCAAATGCCATGGTGACTACTAACGGTCTGAATTCTGACAGATTCCCTTTGGGACGTGGCACATGACAAGGACGCTCACTGTCCCCCTGCTCTATTTGTTGGGGGCGGAGCCATTGACCGAGTTGATGAGGAGCAATCCGAGTATTATGGGTGTTTCTGCAGGTGGCCTTCAGCACAAGATTTCGCTCTACACGGATGATGACTTGCTCTACATATCCAACCCTGAGATATCCCTCCCTCCCATTTTAGACACAATTGCTCAATACTGCAAGTTTTCAGGATATTAGATACGTTTGAACAAATCCATTGTTTTCCCTCTCAATCTTACACTCACCAGCTCTATGAAGACACTCTGTTCGTTCCAATGGAAGACACAGGGGTTTCAATACCTTGGGATCGTTCACCAGTTCTATGAAGACACTCTGCCTGTTCCAATGGAAGACACAGAGGTTTCAATACCTTGGGATCTTTCTCCAGCTCTATGAAGACACTCTGTCCGTTCCAATGGAAGACACAGGGGTTTCAATACCTTGGGATCGTTCACCAGCTCTATGAAGACACTCTGTCCGTTCCAATGGAAGACACAGGGGTTTCAATACCTTGGGATCTTTGTAACACCAAATCTGAATGGCCTTTTCAAGGAAAATGATCTCCCACTGCTGGATCGTATCAAGAATGATCTCCGAACCTGGATCTCCCTCCCAATTAGCTTAGCCGGAAGAATCAATGTTAACCGTATGAACATCCTCCCTAGATTGAACTATTTATTTCAGATGCTCCCATGCTATCTCCCAGTTTCTTTTTTCAAAACAACCAAACAAAGCATCACCAAATGTATATGGGGCAATAAAGACCTAGGATCAAGTTCTCCTCTGTATGGAAACCTGAATCTAAGGCTGACCTTGCCCTTCCTTCCCTGCCTACTGTACTGCTAGTCTGCCCAAATCCTCAACATGCTAACATGGATCACAAACAGACAAGACTCAATGTGGATTCAGATAGAGGCCCAATCCTGTAGTTCATTGCCCCTATGCTCAATTATATTCATGAATAACTTTAGTGAAGTGGGCAACATAGCTAACACCTTTGTGATTTACAGCACCCTACTAGCATAGAAGGACTGTCAGAAATACCTTGGCATTTCTTCCCAGATATGATCTCACTCACCTATAGTATGCAACCCAGACTTTCCAAAAGCCCTGAGTGATGCCAACTTTAATCTTTGGCATTCTCTAGGGATCAGGACCTTTTCAGACCTGTTTCATCAGAACACAACTAGACTGAAATCCTTTCTAGTGCTCTGCAGTGAATTCAATGTGCCAAGATACAGTTGAATTTGGGAGCTTCATGAAATGGGTTTCCATGCCCGAGCAGCCACACACAAGCCTAAGATCATCATGCGCAATGCCAAGCGTCAGCTGGAGTGGTGTAAAGCTCGCCGCCATTGGACTCTGGAGCAGTGGAAACGCGTTCTCTGGGGTGATGAATCATGCTTCACCATCTGGCAGTCCGATAGACATATCTGGGTTCGGCGGATGCCTTGAGAACGCTACCTGCCCCAATGCATATTGCCAACTGTAAAGTTTGGTGGAGGAGGAATAATAGTCTGGGGCTGTTTCTCATGGTTTGGGCTAGGCCCCTTAGTTCCAGTGAAGGGAAATCTTAACGCTACAGCATACGATGACATTCTAGACGATTCTGTGCTTCCGACTTTGTGGCAAGTGTTTGGGGAAGGCCCTTTCCTGTTTCTGCATGACAATACCCCCGTGCACAAATGCCGACTGCGAGCTAGGCCTAGTTGCCCAACATCAGTGCCCGACCTCACTAATGCGTTTGTGACTGAATGGAAACAAGTCCCCGCAGCAATGTTCAAAAATCTAGTGGAAAGCCTTCCCAGAAGAGTGGAGGCTGTTGTATCAGCAAAGGGGGTCCAACTCCATATTAATGGCCATGATTTTGGAATGAGATGTTCGACGAGCAGGTGTCCACATACTTTTACTCATGTAGTGTATCACATCCACAGCAACATCATGACATTTCCTCAAGATAGGCTTTATTTAAGGGATCATTAACTAGATTCAGCCGCGGGACAATTTTTTCTTGAGCGGATGGCCGGGGGGCCGGAACATAATAATAATACAAAAACTAGACTGCAAATTGACCTCAAGAATCCTAAACAGATCAAATATTTAACTAAAACATAATAATTTCAAACCTTGATTATATTTGGGAACATTGTCCTGCATAGGTCTTTCAGATAAGAAGTTAAAACAGGTGTCCTGACTCTCTGCGGTCATTCAAAATCCCATGGCGCTTATTATAAGATTAGGGGTGTTTACCCGGTGTCATGACTAAATTCCCAACCTGGCCACATTCCATCATGGCAACCTTATCCCGCTCATTCCTAATTGGCATATATCACTCCTCACCTCTCCAATTGATAGCTGATGTGTGGTAAGAGTTCTGGCACAGAAATGGTGGCCGTGCATCACTGAGTTGGGTGCTACACATTGATGGTGGATGAGGTGAGTTTACCTCTACTATGTAAAGCTCTTCGAGTCCCTCAGTTGGTATAAAGTTCTGTATAAATACAGTCAGTTCTTATTCATTATTATTATTTGTATGTGTCTCTCTGAGAATACTTGGGAACAGATTTCCTAAATTAAAATCACTTAGAGCTGATTTCCTGGTGTTTTTACAGTTTTTTATGTCCAACAATGAAAATTCAACAACAACAAAAAAAAGGTTGTTTCTTTTAGAAAAACTTGGGGGGCCAAATAAAACCACCAGTTGGGAAACCCTGCTCCATTTAATGTCATTTAAACCCTACAACACAACATCGAGAGACAGACTAAGCTCCTCAGTAGCCATTTCAAATGTCACCTCTCTCCTGCTCACACGTTGTTTATTTGCAGTCCCAGACACACCACCCCAGAACACAACAACACAGTGGGTGTGACACCTATACTGACATGTCAGCGTCCTCATACTGTTCACTTGTCCAAACTGTACAAAAGCATCCTCATTGAGAGCCCCACCAAGGTCAGTGTGGATTAGCCAACAGTAACTCTATCAGGGCAAGGTCAAAGCCTCAGAGCCCAGTGACAGCAGCTGTCAGTAGGCTCTTTCTAGGGAACCCTATCTGCTTCAGCATGGTTATAGAGACACCTGAAAGGGGTAGCCATTTCAAATTGTATCTCCTTTTATTTCCCTTTGATTTCAGGTGACTCATTTGGTTGATCAATCAAACCGTCTGGATGACTGTGTGTTTGAAACCCATGCTGCACAAAATGCTACACATAATTCCAGTCATTTGTGAAGTTTTCTACCTCATATACCTCTCTCTTTGTACTGGGTCTGCCGACACACAGATGAATGGGCTGTGTCTTACTACAACATGACATGGCTTAACTGTCTTCCCATGGGATATACCCAATCAGAGCACAAAACACTTCTGGTATTTGTCCTGAAATGGTTTTATATTTCTTAACTCTTTTCTTTAATGAATTTGTTCAGCCCTTTTGTTACAGAAAAGCAATTGTTCAAATTATTTAAAGCAAAATAGCTCTTATCACAATTTAGCATAATTTGGATGAAGCATCAGATACTCAGGAGACTTCTGAATGGATAAAACATCAGATACTCACAAGACTAATCTGAATGGATGGAACATCAGATACTCAGAAGACTATTCTGAATGGATGAAATATCAGATATTCAGAAGACTATTCTGAATGGTAAACAAGTGGCCAGTGATCATGCAAAGCCATCTTTATATCACAGAAACATATTGAAGCTAATTCTGGGAACCAGAGGAATGAATCTGCTTATCAGAGAGAAACACAGTAAAACAAATAAAGACAACATTCATAACTAAATGCAGGTCATTAAAAACAACACTTCACATGATGTGAAAACAAGCATTTAAATCTATGAATATTAAAATAACCATATTAAACACAACACAACAACAGAACTAGCTTGGAAAAAAAATGTCGTATTTTTTCATCTTAACTGCAACAGAAGTATATTGTCCCATGTTATATAAAATGTTACATCGGTATGTTGTTCTATGTTATAATATTACATCAGTATATTGTCCTGTTACCCAAAATGTTACATCAGTATATTGTTCTGTTATAATGTTACATCAGTATGTTGTTCTATGTTATAATGTTACATCAGTATGTTGTTCTGTTATAATATTACATCAGTATATTGTTCTATGTTAAATAAAATGTTATATCAGTATATTGTTCTATGTTTGTAACGTAGACGCAGGGAGTCAGGAAGCAAGTGCAGTTAGTGAGTTTAATGAAGAAGAACATTGAACGATACAAAACAAGGGAAGCGTCTAACATGGAAACATAAACAATATTTCCTGGTAGGTGAAAACAATGGAGTGCTAGATAAAGGGGCAGTAATCAGGGAAGTGATGGAATCCAGGTGTGCCTCATGATGGGGCGCAGGTGTGAGTAATGAGGGTTGCCAGGTGTGCGTAAAGATGGGTTGCCAGGACCGGTGGTTAGTAGGCCGGCGGCGTCGAGTGCCGGAGAGGGGGTACTGGAGCCGACCTCCACGCCTCGGTTGTCCAGGAGTGATCTGATGGCATAGGCGGTGCTCCCCTTGATGTCCAGGTGAGGTGGAGGGGTGTCGTGGGGGACGACATCAGCCAGGGGACTAGGAACCACTGGCCTGAGGAGGGAAACATGAAAAGATGGTGAGATCCGGTAGTTAGTGGGGAGTTGTACTCTGTAAATTACCTCGTTGACCCTCCGGAGGACCTTGAACGGCCCCACAAACCGGTGTCTCAGCTTCATACAGGACAGGCGGAGCGGGAGGTTCCTGTTGGAGAGCCAGACCTGATCAACAGGATGGAACACAGGAGCCTCACTGCGGTGGCGATCCACTTGCACTTTCTGATGGCGGACAGCGCGCTGGTGTCTCACGTGGGCATCGTTCCATACCTCTTCTGCGCGCCTGAACCACTCGTCCACCGCAGGAGCTTAGGTCTGGCTCGGAGTCCACGGAGCCAGGACTGGCTGATAGCCCAGAATACACTGGAAGGGAGTCAGGCCAGTGGAGTGTCGCAATGAATTCTGTGCATATCCAGCCCAAGGAAGGAATCGGGCCCACTGCCCCTGCCGGTCCTGGCAGTGACTTCTCAGGAACCTACCCAGCTCCTGGTTCATCCTCTCCACCTGCCCGTTAGATTGAGGCCGGTACCCGGAAGTGAGGCTGACCGTGAACCCCAGCTTCTCCACGAAATCCCTCCATACAAGTGATGTGAATTGTGGGCCACGATCAGAGACGACATCCTCTGGACCGCCATAGTGCCAGAAGACCTGCTGAAACAGTGCCTCAGCAACCTGGAGAGCGGTAGGGAGACCAGAGAGAGGGATAAAATAGCAGGATTTTGAGAATCTGTCAACAACCATAACAGTGGTGAAACCGTCAGACAGGGGAAGATCAGTGATGAAATCAATGGACAGATGGGTCCAAGGCCACTGAGGCACGGGGAGGGGAAGGAGTTTCCCTGCTAAGAGTGTTCTGGGGAGACTTGGTTTGGGCACATACGGAGTAGGAGTTGACATAGCGGGCGACGTCCTGCGCCAAGGTGGGCCACGAATACTTATTGGAGATGGATTGAGTGGTGCGGTTGATACCTGGGTGTCCAGCGGCAAGGGATGTGTGCGCCCAGGTCAAAAGCCGATCCCTTACCTCCGTGCGAACGTAGGTGCGCTACGGAGGACAGGTAGCCGGTGCGGGTTTCCCTCTCCAGAGCCTGGTGGATGTCCACGTCTATGTCCCATAGTATGTGGGCAATGATTCGGGAAGGCGGTATGATGGGACCACTCAGGACAGGGACCTCTCCTGAATCGTGGAGACAGGACAGGGCATCAGCTTTGATGTTCTTTGAACCTGGGCGGTATGACAAGGTGAAGTTGAATCTAGTAAAGAAAAGGGCCTACCTTGCTTGGCGCATGTTCAGCCGCCTAACTGTCCGTATGTACTCCAAGTTCCGATGGTCGGTGAGGATGAGAAACGGGTCCGTGGCGCCCTCCAGCCAGTGTCTCCACTCCTCTAATGCCAACTTCACTGCCAGGAGCTCCCGATCACCGACGTCATAGTTCCTTTCTGCCGGGGACAGTTTTTTTGAGTAGTATGCACATGGATACAGTTTTAGTTGAATACCTTGACGTTGTCACAGGACAGCCCCCACGCCCACTTCTGAGGCATCCACCTCCACCACGAAGGGCAGCGTAGGGTCAGGGTGTTTCATCAACGGGGCTGAAGTGAAACACCCCTTCAGCAGGCGGAAGGCCTCATCAGCTGCAGGATTCCATGCCAACTTACGGGGACTTCCTTTGAGGAGAGAGGTGAGAGGAGAGTCGATGGAGCTGAAGTTCCTGATGAAATGGCGGTAAAATTTGGCAAACCCCAAAAACCATTGCAGTCCCTTTATGGTGGTTGGGACTGGCTATGACCTGACCGCATCTAACTTCCTTTCCTCTATAACCACTCCCTGCGGGCTGATCCGATATCCCAGGAAGGAAACGGCGACCTGATGGAACTGGCACTTCTCCGCTTTGACATACGGATTGTTCTCCAGGAGGAGTCCCATGACTATCCGGACGTGGGTGATGTTCTCCTCCAAGGTGGCCGAGTAGATCATGATGTCGTCGATATACACGACCACCTGGCGCCCAAGCATGTCCCGAAACACCCCGTTCACGAATGCCTGCAACACCGACGGAGCATTGGCTAAACCATAAGGCATCAACAAGTACTCATAGTGCCCAGACACCGTGCTGAAGGCCGTCTTCCATTCATCCCCCTCCCGGACGCGGATCAAATTGTAGGCAGGTTCAGCTTGGTAAAAAAAATGGATCCCCGCGGAGCTGTTCAATGGCGGGCGGCACCAACGGGAGGGGGTAGCGGTAGTTGGTGGTGATGGCATTGAGACCTCTGTAGTCAATACACGGACGAAGACCCCCCTCCTTCTTGGCCATGAAGAAGAAACCAGCCAACGCAGAGGAGGTGGATGGGCAGATGAAACCCTGTTGGAGAGCCTCCTGGATGTACTCCTCCATTGCCTTGGTTTCAGCCACTGACAGGGGGTAGATGCAGCTGTGCGGAGGCGCAGAGTCTGTTAGCAGGTCAATGGCACTGTCCCAGGGGCAATGAGGAGGGAGACAGGTGGCGCGAGTCTTGGAGAAAACCTCCCGGAGATCCTGGTAAACCTCCAGGATGTCGGCCTGGAGGGCAACCACAGGACTCTCAACCGACATGGAACCACAGGGTCAGGGAAAGCAGGTCTTCTTCCGGCATCCAGGTGCCCAGGCCGTTTTCTCCATCCTGGAGATGGTAGGGTCGTGGCGTTGGAGCCACGGGAGGTAGAGGACGACTTTGTGGTGTTATGTTCAGGGAAGAGGCAAGGGCCTGGTTAATAAAATTCCCAGCGAGTGAAATCGGTACTAAAAAGGGTACACCTACCCCAGGAGACAGATGGTCACTGGACCATCCCTCTGCTCTAGTGGCTCTCGGGTTAGAACATAGCGGACACCGTTGAAGCTGGTGTCCCTCCTGGCCACAATAGGGACAGAGGCCCAGCTGTCTCTGACGGCGTCGCTCAATTGCAGGGAGGGGCGTGTGGCTCCTACCTCCATCGGTTCAGGCTCTGACTCAGATCGGTCAATGAAGGAGGGAGAGAGGCGATGGGAGTGCCGACTCTCCCGAAGGAGGTTATCCAGATGGATGGCCATCGTGATGAGTGCGTCCAATGAGAGGGTGTCGTCTGGGATACCAGCTCCGTCTGGAACTCCTCATGCAATCCTCTTCTGAATAAGGTGCGGAGTGCCGGCTCATTCCATCCGCTGGATTATGCCACTGTACGAAAGGTGAGGGCGTACTCCGCAGCGGTCTGGTCCTCCTGCTAGAGTTGGAGTAGGCGCTCACCCCCCTCTCTGCCCTCCGGTGGATGATCGAAGACTCATCTGAACAGAGCCATGAACCTCCCATAGGAAGCCAGCTCCTCCTCTCCTCTCTCCCAGACGGCCGTAGCCCATTCCAACGCCCGCCCAGTCAACAGGGAAATAACCGTGGCAACCTCTTGGTGGTGGTGGCTCCCATTTGATGAGCAAAATAGAGGGAGCACTGGAGGAGGAAGCCACGGCATTTCGATGGAGTCCCGTCATATTTGTCTGGAAGGGACAAAAGGGCATCGCTGACCTGGGCAGACTGCTGAATAGGCTGGGGTGCTGGCTCGCTGGGTCGACTCATGGTAGAGAATCCTCCGCTCGTTGGGGGTGACGCCCCTTTGGGAAGATCTAGACGTTGAAGAACGCGGAGGACCTCATCATTCGCCGTCCCCAGTTTTGCCAGCTGATCGTTGTGTTGGCGAAGTAGGTCTCCCTGTTCGTCGATCATCTGGGAGATGTCTTGGTTGGCTGCTGCTTCCATTTTGTGAGGCAATATTCTGTAACATAGACGCAGGGAGTCAGGAAGTGAAACGCCCTGGCTCTGGGGACACTGTTATGTTGAGCCAGGGTGTGTAATTCTATGTTTGTATTTCTATGTTGGCCTGAGTGACTCCCAATCAGAGGCAACGAGTGTCAGCTGGTTGTCTCTGATTGGGAGCCATATTTAATTGGGAGTCTTTCACTTTGTGTTTGTGGTTTCTTGTTCTTATTTGGTTTGGGTTAAACCATAGACATCACGTTATCGTCTGTTGTTTTGATCGTGTGATCAGTATAATAAATAATATGTTCACCTTCAACGCTGCGCCTTGGTCCTCCTCCTTAGACTATCGTGACAGGAAGCAAGTGCAGTTAGTGAGTTTAATGAAGAAGAACATGGACCGATACAAAACAAGGGAAGCGTCTAACATGGAAACATAAACAATATTTCCTGGTGTTTGATAACAAAGGAGTGCCAGATAAAGGGGACGTAATCAGGGTAGTGATGGAGTCCAGGTATTCCTCATGATGGGGCGCAGGTATGAGTAATGAGGGTTGCCAGGTGTGCGTTAAGATGGGTTGCCAGGACCAGTGGTTAGTAGACCGTTAACGTTGAGCATCAGAGAGGGGGAGCGGGAGTAGACGTGACAATGTTGTAATGTTACCTCAGTATGTTGTTCTATGTTATATAAAATGTTACATCGCTATATTGTCCTATGTTATACAAAATGTTACATCAGTAAATTGTTCGACGTTATAATGTTATTAGTATATTGTCCTATGTTATATAAAATGTTACATCAGTATATTGTTGTATCTTATATAAAATGTTACATCAGTATATTTTCCTAATTTATATCAAATGTTACATCAGTATATTGTTCTATGTTATATACAATTTTACATCAGTATTGTGACGAATACTGAGGATACGAAGAGGCAGGACACAGACACAGGAATTAATAAGGTTTACTTAACAATGAGAAAGAGAATAACAAAGAGCGAGTAAACGTCACAACGCAAACAATTACACACAACAATGAACTAACAGTCCAGGGCTATATAGTGGTGGTGCGCTGCGCTGGAGGTGATTAGGGTGCGTTGGGTTTCCATTCCTGTGTTGCCGAGGTGGTGTAATCAGACCGGTGGCTCAGTAGACCAGCGAATCAGAGTGCCGGAGGGGAGCAATGGGAGGAGACGTGACAGTACCCCCCCCCCCCCCTCCCCCCCGGACACGCGGCTCCCGCCGCAGGACGTCACCGGCCTAGAGGACGACCCCGAGGACGAGGAGCGGGCCGGTCAGGGCGGTGACGGTGGAAGTCCCGAATTAGGTGGGGGCCAGAATGTCCCCAGCTGGAACCCAGCTCCTCTCCTCAGGGCCATACCCCTCCCAGTCCACCAGATAATGGAGACGTCCCCCACGGAACCTGGAGTCTTGCAGATCCCTCACAGCATACGCCAGACTCACATCAATGTCCAGGGGCGGATGGGGCATACCCCGAGGGACGGCATCCGCCAGAGGACCAGGAACCACCGGCCTGAGGAGAGACATGAAAAGTAGGTGAGACACGGTAGTGAGGGGGAAGGAGCAGCCAGTACGACACCTCATTAATCCGCCAGAGGACCTTAAACGGCCCCACAAACTGGGGGCTCAGTTTCTTGTTGGGCAGGCGAAGAGGGAGGTTTCGAGTGGACAGCCAGACACGATCACCAGGCTAGAAGACGGGAGCCTCACTGCGGTGTCGGTCAGCTTGGTCCTTCTGCCGACGAACGGCCCTCTGGAGACGGACATGGGCGGCGTCCCAGACCTGTCCGGCCCTGCAGAACCACTCATCAACAGCGGGCACATCGGTCTGGCTGGGTGTCCAAGGGGCCAGGGCCGGCTGGTACCCCAGGATGCATTGGAAGGGAGTGAGCCCCGTGGAGGAGTGAACGAGGGAGTTCTGGGCATATTCTGCCCAGGGAAGAAACCTCACCCACTCACCCTGCCGGTCCTGACAGTGGCAATGAAGAAACCTCCCCAGCTCCTGGTTCATGCGCTCCATCTGCCCATTGGAATGAGGCCTATACCAGGAAGTGAGGCTGGCCGTGGCCCCGATCTTCTCCAGGAAAGCTTTCCACACTCGGGAGGTGAATAGGGGGCCACTGTCCGAGACGATGTCCTCCAGAAGTCCATAGTACTGGAAGACCTGTTGGAACAGGACCTCAGCGACCTGGAGAGCAGAAGGAAGACCAGTTAGTGGCAAGAAACGGCATGATTTTGAGAACCGATCTACGACAACCATGACTGTCGTGACAAAGTCTATGGATAGGTGTGACCAAGGTCGCTGAGGCACTGGTAGAGGAACTAGTTTGCCTGCCGGGGCGTTCCGAGGTGTCTTCATTTGGGTACATACGGGACAGGAGTTGACATAGCGAGAGACATCAGAAGCCAAGGTGGGCCACTGGTATTTTTGTGCTAGAGAATGCAGAGTGCGTGTAATACTGGAGTGCCCTGCTGTAAGGGTGGTGTGCGCCCAGATCAGCAGGTGGTCACGGACACTGGTGGGAACATACACGCGCCCCGGAGGGGCATTGGGAGGCGCTGGGTCCACATCCCAAACGACAGGTGCAACGATGAAAGACGGTGGCAGGATAGGACCCCCAAGATCCTTCCTCTCTCCGATATGATGCATCCTGGAGAGTGCGTCGGCTTTCACATTCTGGGATCCTGGGCAGTAGGACAGAATGAATTGAAAGGGAGTAAGAAACTGGGCCCACCTGGCTTGACGAGAGTTCATCCGTTTTGCTGTCTGTATGTGCTCCAAATTCCGGTGGTCAGTAAGAATCCAGAATGGACGGACTGCGCCCTCCAGCCAGTGTCTCCATTCCTCCAGAGCAAGGACCACCGCCAACAGCTCCCTGTCTCCAACTCCATAGTTCCTCTCTGCGGGGGTAAGGTTTTTAGAGAAAAAGGCACAGGAATACATTTTCTCTGGCTTACCGTGCCTCTGGGAGAGGACCGCACCCACGCCCTCCTTTGATGCGTCCACCTCCAGGATGAAAGGACAAGATGGATCTGGGTGTTTTAGGATGGGCGCTGTGATTAACCTCTCCTTCAGCCTCTTGAAGGCAGCGTCAGCCTCAGGGTTCCAGGCCAGCTTCTGAGGCCCACCCTTAAGGAGAGAGGTGAGCGGGGCGGCTATGGAGCTGAAGAACCTGATGAAACACCGGTAGAAATTGGCGAAGCCCAGGAAGCTCTGTAGGCCCTTGATGGTGGTGGGGACTGGCCATGACCTGACGGCGTCCGTCTTCGCTCTTTCCATGAACACCCCCTGAGGACTGATCCTGTATCCCAGGAAGGAGATGGCCTGTTGGTGTAATCCGCATTTCTCCCCCTTCACCAACAGGCTGTGTTCCCGGAGGCGGAGCAAGACAGCTCTGACGTCCCTAACGTGATCCTCGAACGTAGCAGAGTCGATCAGAATATTGTCGATGTACACCACCACCTGTCTACTCAGCATGTCTCGGAACACGTCATTGACGAAGGACTGGAACACAGACGGTGTGTTGGCGAGGCCGTAGTGCATGACGCAGTATTCATAGTGGCCTGAGGTAGTGCTGAATGCAGTCTTCCACTCGTCTCGTTCCCGGATTCGGATCAGGTTGTAGGCACACCTCAGGTCCAACTTGGTAAAGTACCGGGCCCCTCGTAGCTGCTCGATGGCCGATGGAACCAGAGGGACGGGGTACCGGTACTTGGTGGTGACTGCGTTCAGCCCCCTGTGGTCAATGCACGGCCTCAGTCCTCCATCTTTTTTGGCCACGAAGAAGAAGCTGGTGGAGGCAGGAGAAGTAGAGTGTCTGATGAACCCCTGTTTCAGGGTCTCCACCACATACTTCTCCATGGCCTCAGTCTCTGCCATGGAAAGGGGGTAAATGCGACTCTTCGGGGGGTGTTGTCCCTCCAGCAGGTCAATGGCGCAGTCCCAGGGCCTGTGAGGAGGGAGACACGTAGCCTTAGATGAAGAGAAGACGTCAGAGAGATCTGCATACTCACATGGAATGTTGGGCTGGAGGGCGTACTCCGGCAGACAGGTCTTCCGGCATGTGGTGAATCCTCTTGGTGATCCAATTGATGGTGGGGTTGTGTAGTCTGAGCCAAGGCAATCCCAAGACGATCCGGTGAAGGGGTGACGTGACGATGTGGAATGACAGCTCCTCGTGGTGCTCCGGTAGTGTGGGAATGGTGATGGTGATGGGGAGAATGATGTGCGTAATGGTGCCTGATCCAAGTTGTTTATTGTCCAGTGAGGTGACATGTAGCGGAGATGGCAGTGGCACGGTGGGAAACCCCCATTCAGAGACCAGCTCCCTATCTATAAGGTTCCCCGCTGATCCGGAATCTATCATTGCAGTGGAAATGGAAGAGAAGGAATAATCAGTCACCGTTATGGGAACTAAAAACAATGGTTTTGTGATAGGAGATGACGTAACACTCACGGAGCGGCTACGGGAGTCACACCGCCTAGATTGGGAGCCGCCAGGAGATCTGTGGTCCGTGGTGGTGTAGGGGGTGCTGCCCACCTCCATGGGTGAGGACTCGGAGGCAGGGTGGCTTCCATAGCTCAGATGGGGTGAGCGTCGAGGCTCCAGGAGTGTTGGGAACGCCGTCTGTCTCTCAACATGTCGTGAAGACGGATGGATGTGGCGATGAGGGTATCAAGGTCCATCTTGTCGTTCCGACATGCGAGTTCGTTCTTGATGTCCTCCCATAAGCCTCTCCTGAGGGCTGTGCGCAGAGCACGCTCATTCCAGTCGGAAGATGCCACCACCGTGCGAAAGCTCAGAGCGTACTCGGAAGGGGGCCCCTCTCCCTATTGTAGCTGGAGGAGACGCTCACCCCCGTAATTTCCCTCTGTGGGATGATCAAACACCACCCTGAACCGAGCGAGGAAGGTGGAGTAGGGAAGCGCCACGGCCTCACCTCCTTCCCAGACTGCCGTGGCCCAATCCAGCGCCTTTCCTTTAAGTAGCGAAATCACCAGCGCTATCCTGGCTTGGTCTGATGGATATGCCTCAGGCTGACGCGCCAGATAAAGGGAAATCTGTAGCAGGAAGCCGCTACATTTAGTAGTTTTACCGTCATAACACTCCGGTAGGGCGAGGGTTCCCTCAGAAGTGGGTGATAGCACGGGAACATGTCGATTGGGTGCACTCGCCACTCCCTGAAGTGGAACCGGAGCGCTGGGCAGATTATGCAGAGTTTGGAGCACTTCCTGCATGGCGGCATTACATCAATATATTGTCCTATGTTATACAAAATATTACATCAGTACATTGTTCTATGTTATAATGTTACATCAGTATATCGCTCTATGTTATATAAAATGTTTTGGGCCTCATCAGTTTGTTTCTCTTCCTATAAAATGGTTTGCTAAACATGCATATCTTTAGTAACATGTTAAACAACGTGACAGAGAGCATGCTTCTTGCCGGGGTTGGCAGTGGAACCGGAGGTTCTAAGCATTCCGAGCAGTGCTGTGCCATGTTCCACTTCACATCAGAGACCTCAGCCCGCTTCACCGTAAGGTATCCATTTACAAAGTGATGGGGCTATGGGTTTTCAACTTGGGGCGAGGGAATGATTTGAAACCCCTGTGTTGCCAAACACATGGACGGCTGCTGATTAGGATTCTGAAGAGACCAGGATACCAGGCTGTCTCCACGTCCCCCCCCCCCCCACAACCTCCAGGCTCATACCAGGCTGTCTCCACGGCCCTATTGTACAACACCAAAGACATTTCCTCCACAACCGGAGAAGAAGAATAGCCATAAACTCTTAGTAGGGTCACGTCCAGACACACATATCACAGTACAATGAACACCACTCACAAGTCAAGCTTTTACCATGTTTTTGTTTACCAATAAATTGCGAATTGTTTTGTGATATTCTCTCTGAAGCTGCGTCACTGTGGATAACACAGTTACAAGTTAACACAGAAATGGAAAGTCTGCAAGTCATTCTGAGGCCTGGAGACTCTAAACTGTGAAATGGAGCATTCTGTATTCCTACTCTATATGGGTTACCAGCTAGCTGCTAGCACAATGTGGTTGTATTATCAGTGTATATGTCTTACCATCTAGCTGCTAGCATATTGTTGTTGTATTAACAGTATATATGGGTTACCTGCTAACTGCTAACATAATGTTGTTGTATTATCATTGCATATGGGTTACCAGCAAATGCTACCACAATGTTGTGGTATTTTCAGTCTACCACAGTACAACACAACACAACATACCACAACACAGCACAACACAGCACAAAACAACAAAACACAACATATCACAATACAACACAACATATCACAATACAACATAACACAACATACAACAATAAAACACAACACAACACAACATTCCACAATAAATTAGAACACAACATACCACATTACATTACAAAACAACATACCACAATACAACAAAACATACCACAATACATTACAACACAACAAAACACACCACAACACAACATACCACAACACAATATACCACAATACAACACAACACACCACAATACAAAACAACATACCATAACACAACGTAGCACAACACAACACAACACAACATACCACAACATACCACGATAAAACACAACAAATCACAACACATCACACAAAAACACAACAAACCACAATACAAAACAACAAACCATAACACAACATACCGCAATACAACACAACATAACATAACACACTATAATACAACATACCACAATACAACACAACACAATACAACATACCACAATATAATACAACACAACATAACATACCACAATACAACACAACATACCACAATACAACACAACATACTAAAACACAATACAACATAACATACTACAACACAACACAACACAACACACCACAATACAACACAACATACTACAACACAACAAAAGACAACATACCACAATACAACAAAACACAACATACCTCAACACAACATACTTCAACACAACACAACATACTACACAAAATACAACACAACATGCCACAACACAACATACCACAACACAAAATAACATACTGCAACACAATACAACACATCATACTACAACACAACACCACATACTACAATACAACACACCAAAACACAACATACACAATATAAAACAACATACCACAATACAAAACAACATACCACAAAATAACATACAGCAATACAACACAACATACCACACCATACCACAACACAACACAACATACCATAATAAAATACAACACAACACAACATAACACAATATACCACAACACAACATACCACAACATACCACAACACAACACGACATACCACAATACAACACAACGCAACATAGCATAATACAACATACCACAATACAACACAACATAACATAATACAACACAACACAAAATAGCAAAATTCAACACAACACACCATACCACAATATAACACAACACAACAGATCACAATACATTACAACAAAACATTTTACAACATTAAATACCACAATACAACATAACATACCACAACACAACATACCACAACACAACACATCATACCACAACATACCATAACACAATATACCACAAAACAACACAACACAACACAACATTCCACAACACAACAGACAACAACACAACATAATTCAACATAAAACAACACACGACAATACAACACAACACAACAAAACACAAAAAAACACAAAAAAACACAACATACCACAATACAACACAACACAACATTCCAGAATACATTATAACACATCACAACACAACATAACACAACACATCACAACACAACATAACACAACACAACATACCACACCCAGTCACAAAAAAACAAAACATCATACCACAACACAATACAACACAACATACCACAACACAACATACCACAACACAATGCTACACAACATACAACAACACAACAAAACATGCCACAACACAAAATACCACAACACAACACAACATACCACAATATAACAGTACACAACATACCACAATACAACACAACACAATACAACATATCATCCCACCACACAACACAACATAATACAATACAACACAACACAATAAAACAAAACAAAACATCCCACAATACAACACAACATACCACAATACAATACAACATTACACAATAGAAAACAAACTATCACAACTTAACATAACACAACACAACATACCACAATACAATACAACACAACATACCACAGCACAACATACCACAATACAACATAACATACCACTATAAAAGACAACATAACACAACATACCACAACACAACATACCACAAAATATGACAACAAAACACGACATACCACAATACAACACAACGCAACTTAACATTACACAACATACCACAATACAACAGAACGCAACAGAACATAATACAACACAATACAACATACCAAAACACAACATACCACAACACACCACAACACAACGTACCACAATACATTACAATGCAACATACCACAACACAACATAGCACAATACAACACAAAACAACACAACATACCACAACACAACACAACCATACCACAATACAACACAACATACGACAACACAACACAACAGAACAGAGGAATGTACTGCTGGTATAGTATACAACAGAACAGAATAATGTATTAATGGAATAGTATACAACAGAACAGAACAGAGGAATGTACTGCTAGTATAGTATACAACGGAACAGAGGAATGTACAGCTGGTATAGTATACAACAGAACAGACCAGAGGAATGTACTGCTGGTATAGTATACAACAGAACAGAGGCATGTACTGCTGGTATAGTATACAACAGAACAGAAAACTGTACTGCTGGTATAGTATACAACACGACAGAACAGAGAAATGTACTGCTGTTATAGTATACAACAGAACAGAGGAATGTACTGCTGGTATAGTATACAACAGACCAGAGGAATGTACTGCTGGTATAGTATACAACAGAACAGAACAATGTACTGCTGGTATAGTATACAACAGAACAGAACAGAGGAATGTACTGCTGGTATAGTATACAACAGAACAGAACAGAGAAATGTACTGCTGGTATAGTATACAACAGAACAGAGGAATGTACTGCTGTTATAGTTTACAACACAACAGACCAGAGAAATGTACTGCTGGTATAGTATACAACAGAAGAGAGGCATGTACTGCTGGTATAGTATACAACATAACAGAAAAATGTACTGCTGGTATAGTATACAACACAACAGAACAGAGGAATGTACTGCTGTTATAGTATACAACAGAACAGAGGAATGCACTGCTGGTATGGTATACAACAGAACAGAACAGAGGAATGTACTGCTGGTATAGTATACAACAGAAAAGAGGAATGTACTGCTGGTATAGTACACAACAGAACAGAGGAATGTACTGCTGGTATAGTATACAACAGAACAGAGGAATGTACTGCTGGTATAGTATACACAAATACAGAGTAATGTTCTGCTGGTATAGTATACAACAGAACAGAGGAATGTACTGCTGGTGTAGTATACAACGGAAAAGAGGAATGTACTGCTGGTATAGTATACAACAGAACAGAGGAATGTACTGCTGTTATAGTTTACAACACAACAGACCAGAGGGATGTACTGCTGATATAGTATACAACAGAACAGATGCATGTACTGCTGGTATAGTATACAACAGAACAGAAAAATGTACTGCTGGTATAGTATACAACACAACAGAACAGAGGAATGTACTGCTGTTATAGTATACAACAGAACAGAGGAATGCACTGCTGGTATGGTATACAACAGAACAGAACAGAGGAATGTACTGCTGGTATAGTATACAACAGAAAAGAGGAATGTACTGCTGGTATAGTACACAACAGAACAGAGGAATGTACTGCTGGTATAGTATACAACAGAACAGAGGAATGTACTGCTGGTATAGTATGCAAAAATACAGAGTAATGTTCTGCTGGTATAGTATACAACAGAACAGAGGAATGTACTGCTGGTGTAGTATACAACGGAACAGAGGAATGTACTGCTGTTATAGTATACAACAGAACAGAGGAATGCACTGCTGGTATGGTATACAACAGAACAGAACAGAGGAATGTACTGCTGGTATAGTATACAACAGAAAAGAGGAATGTACTGCTGGTATAGTACACAACAGAACAGAGGAATGTACTGCTGATATAGTATACAACAGAACAGAGGCATGTACTGCTGGTATAGTATACAACAGAACAGAAAAATGTACTGCTGGTATAGTATACAACACAACACAACAGAGGAATGCACTGCTGGTATGGTATACAACAGAACAGAACAGAGGAATGTACTGCTGGTATGGTATACAACAGAACAGAACAGAGGAATGTACTGCTGGTATAGTATACAACAGAAAAGAGGAATGTACTGCTGGTATAGTACACAACAGAACAGAGGAATGTACTGCTGGTATAGTATACAACAGAACAGAGGAATGTACTGCTGTCATAGTATACAACAGAACAGAGGAATGCACTGCTGGTATGGTATACAACAGAACAGAACAGAGGAATGTACTGCTGGTATAGTATACAAAAATACAGAGTAATGTTCTGCTGGTATAGTATACAACAGAACAGAGGAATGTACTGCTGGTGTAGTATACAACGGAACAGAGGAATGTACTGCTGTTATAGTATACAACAGAACAGAGGAATGCACTGCTGGTATGGTATACAACAGAACAGAACAGAGGAATGTACTGCTGGTATAGTATACAACAGAAAAGAGGAATGTACTGCTGGTATAGTACACAACAGAACAGAGGAATGTACTGCTGGTATAGTATACAACAGAACAGAGGAATGTACTGCTGGTATAGTATACAAAAATACAGAGTAATGTTCTGCTGGTATAGTATACAACAGAACAGAGGAATGTACTGCTGGTGTAGTATACAACGGAACAGAGGAATGTACTGCTGTTATAGTATACAACAGAACAGAGGAATGCACTGCTGGTATGGTATACAACAGAACAGAACAGAGGAATGTACTGCTGGTATAGTATACAACAGAAAAGAGGAATGTACTGCTGGTATAGTACACAACAGAACAGAGGAATGTACTGCTGGTATAGTATACAACAGAACAGAGGAATGTACTGCTGGTATAGTATACAAAAATACAGAGTAATGTTCTGCTGGTATAGTATACAACAGAACAGAGGAATGTACTGCTGGTGTAGTATACAACGGAACAGAGGCACATACTGCTGGTTTAGTATACAACAGAACAGAGGAATGCACTTCTGGTATAGTATACATCAGAACAGAGGAATGTACTGCTGGTATAGTATACAACAGAACAGAGGAATGTACTGCTGGTATAGTACACAACAGAACAGAGGCACGTAATGCTGGTATAGTATACAACAGAACAGAACAGAGGAATGTACTGCTGGTATTGTATACTACAGAAAAGAGGAATGTACTGCTGGTATAGTATACAACAGAACAGAGGAATGTACTGCTGGTATAGTATACAACAGAACAGATCAGAGTAATGTACTGCTGGTATAGTATACAACAGAAAAGAGGAATGTACTGCTGGTATAGAACACAACAGAACAGAGGAATGTACTGCTGGTATAGTATACAACAGAACAGAGGAATGTAGTGCTGGTATAGTATACAACAGAACAGAGGAATGTACAGCTGGTAGAGTATACAACAGAACAAAGGAATGTACTGCTGGTATAGTATACAACAGCACTGAACAGAGGAATGTACTGCTGGTATAGTATAAAACATTACAGAAAGAGGAATTTTACTGCTTGTATAGTATACAACAGAACATTATAATGTACTGCTGGTATAGTATACAACAGAACATTATAATGTACTGCTGGTATAGTATATAACAGAACAGAGGAATGTACTGCTGGTATAGTACATAACAGAACAGAGGAATGTACTGCTGGTATAGCATACAACAGAAAAGAACAGAGGAATGTACTGCTGGTATAGTATACAACAGAACAGAGGAATGTACTGCTGGTATAGTATACAACAGAACAGAGGAATGTACTGCTGGTATAGTATACAACAGAACAGAATAATGTACTGCTGGTATAGTATACAACAGAACAGAACATATGAATGTACTGCTGGTATAGTATATAACAGAACAGAGGAATGTACTGCTGGTATAGTATACAACAGAACAGAGGAATGCATTGCAAGTATAGTATACAACACAACAGAACAGAGGAATGTACTGCTGGTATAGTATACAGCAGAACAGAGGCATGTACTGCTGGTAGAGTATACAAGAGAAAAGATGAGTGTACTGCTGGTAAAGTATACAACAGAACAGAGGAATGTACTGCTGGTATAGTATACAACAGAACAGAAGAATGTACTGCTGGTATAGTATACAACAGAACAGAGGAATATACTGCTGGTATAGTATACAACAGAACAGAGGAATGTACTGCTGGGATAGTATACAACAGAACAGAGGAATGTACTGCTGGTATAGTATAGAACACAACAGAACAGAGGAATGTACTGCTGGTATAGTATACAACAGAACAGAGGAATGTACTGCTGGTATAGTGCACAACAGAACAGAGGCACATACTGCTGGTTTAGTATACAACAGAACAGATGAATGCACTTCTGGTATAGTATACATCAGAACAGAGGAATGTACTGCTGGTATAGTATACAACAGAACAGAGGAATGTACTGCTGGTATAGTACACAACAGAACAGAGGCACGTAATGCTGGTATAGTATACAACAGAACAGAACAGAGGAATGTACTGCTGGTATAGTATACTACAGAAAAGAGGAATGTACTGCTGGTATAGTATACAACAGAACAGAACAGAGTAATGTAATGCTGGTATAGTATAGAACAAAGCAGAACAGAGGAATGTAGTGCTGGTATAGTATACAACAGAACAGAGGAATGTACTGCTGGTAGAGTATACAACAGCACTGAACAGAGGAATGTACTGCTGGTATAGTATACAACATTACAGAAAGAGGAATTTTACTGCTTGTATAGTATACAACAGAACAGATGAATTTACTTATGGTATAGTATACAACAGAACATTATAATGTACTGCTGGTATAGTATATAACAGAACAGAGGAATGTACTGCTGATATAGTACATAACAGAACAGAGGAATGTACTGCTGGTATAGTATACAACAGAACTGAACAGAGGAATGTACTGCTGGTATAGTATAGAACAGAACAGAGGAATGTACTGCTGGTATAGTATACAACAGAACAGAGGAATGTACTGCTGGTATAGTATACAACAGAACAGAATAATGTACTGCTGGTATAGTATACAACAGAACAGAACAGATGAATGTACTGCTGGTATAGTATATAACAGAACAGAGGAATGTACTGCTGGTATAGTATACAACAGAACAGAGGAATGCATTGCTGGTATAGTATACAACACAACAGAACAGAGGAATGTACTGCTGGTATAGTATACAACAGAACAGAGGCATGTACTGCTGGTAGAGTATACAAGAGAAAATACGAGTGTACTGCTGGTAAAGTATACAACAGAACAGAGGAATGTACTGCTGATATAGTATACAACAGAACAGAGGCATGTACTGCTGGTATAGTATACAACAGAACAGAAAAATGTACTGCTGGTATAGTATACAACACAACACAACAGAGGAATGCACTGCTGGTATGGTATACAACAGAACAGAACAGAGGAATGTACTGCTGGTATGGTATACAACAGAACAGAACAGAGGAATGTACTGCTGGTATAGTATACAACAGAAAAGAGGAATGTACTGCTGGTATAGTACACAACAGAACAGAGGAATGTACTGCTGGTATAGTATACAACAGAACAGAGGAATGTACTGCTGTCATAGTATACAACAGAACAGAGGAATGCACTGCTGGTATGGTATACAACAGAACAGAACAGAGGAATGTACTGCTGGTATAGTATACAAAAATACAGAGTAATGTTCTGCTGGTATAGTATACAACAGAACAGAGGAATGTACTGCTGGTGTAGTATACAACGGAACAGAGGAATGTACTGCTGTTATAGTATACAACAGAACAGAGGAATGCACTGCTGGTATGGTATACAACAGAACAGAACAGAGGAATGTACTGCTGGTATAGTATACAACAGAAAAGAGGAATGTACTGCTGGTATAGTACACAACAGAACAGAGGAATGTACTGCTGGTATAGTATACAACAGAACAGAGGAATGTACTGCTGGTATAGTATACAAAAATACAGAGTAATGTTCTGCTGGTATAGTATACAACAGAACAGAGGAATGTACTGCTGGTGTAGTATACAACGGAACAGAGGAATGTACTGCTGTTATAGTATACAACAGAACAGAGGAATGCACTGCTGGTATGGTATACAACAGAACAGAACAGAGGAATGTACTGCTGGTATAGTATACAACAGAAAAGAGGAATGTACTGCTGGTATAGTACACAACAGAACAGAGGAATGTACTGCTGGTATAGTATACAACAGAACAGAGGAATGTACTGCTGGTATAGTATACAAAAATACAGAGTAATGTTCTGCTGGTATAGTATACAACAGAACAGAGGAATGTACTGCTGGTGTAGTATACAACGGAACAGAGGCACATACTGCTGGTTTAGTATACAACAGAACAGAGGAATGCACTTCTGGTATAGTATACATCAGAACAGAGGAATGTACTGCTGGTATAGTATACAACAGAACAGAGGAATGTACTGCTGGTATAGTACACAACAGAACAGAGGCACGTAATGCTGGTATAGTATACAACAGAACAGAACAGAGGAATGTACTGCTGGTATTGTATACTACAGAAAAGAGGAATGTACTGCTGGTATAGTATACAACAGAACAGAGGAATGTACTGCTGGTATAGTATACAACAGAACAGATCAGAGTAATGTACTGCTGGTATAGTATACAACAGAAAAGAGGAATGTACTGCTGGTATAGAACACAACAGAACAGAGGAATGTACTGCTGGTATAGTATACAACAGAACAGAGGAATGTAGTGCTGGTATAGTATACAACAGAACAGAGGAATGTACAGCTGGTAGAGTATACAACAGAACAAAGGAATGTACTGCTGGTATAGTATACAACAGCACTGAACAGAGGAATGTACTGCTGGTATAGTATAAAACATTACAGAAAGAGGAATTTTACTGCTTGTATAGTATACAACAGAACATTATAATGTACTGCTGGTATAGTATACAACAGAACATTATAATGTACTGCTGGTATAGTATATAACAGAACAGAGGAATGTACTGCTGGTATAGTACATAACAGAACAGAGGAATGTACTGCTGGTATAGCATACAACAGAAAAGAACAGAGGAATGTACTGCTGGTATAGTATACAACAGAACAGAGGAATGTACTGCTGGTATAGTATACAACAGAACAGAGGAATGTACTGCTGGTATAGTATACAACAGAACAGAATAATGTACTGCTGGTATAGTATACAACAGAACAGAACATATGAATGTACTGCTGGTATAGTATATAACAGAACAGAGGAATGTACTGCTGGTATAGTATACAACAGAACAGAGGAATGCATTGCAAGTATAGTATACAACACAACAGAACAGAGGAATGTACTGCTGGTATAGTATACAGCAGAACAGAGGCATGTACTGCTGGTAGAGTATACAAGAGAAAAGATGAGTGTACTGCTGGTAAAGTATACAACAGAACAGAGGAATGTACTGCTGGTATAGTATACAACAGAACAGAAGAATGTACTGCTGGTATAGTATACAACAGAACAGAGGAATATACTGCTGGTATAGTATACAACAGAACAGAGGAATGTACTGCTGGGATAGTATACAACAGAACAGAGGAATGTACTGCTGGTATAGTATAGAACACAACAGAACAGAGGAATGTACTGCTGGTATAGTATACAACAGAACAGAGGAATGTACTGCTGGTATAGTGCACAACAGAACAGAGGCACATACTGCTGGTTTAGTATACAACAGAACAGATGAATGCACTTCTGGTATAGTATACATCAGAACAGAGGAATGTACTGCTGGTATAGTATAACAACAGAACAGAGGAATGTACTGCTGGTATAGTACACAACAGAACAGAGGCACGTAATGCTGGTATAGTATACAACAGAACAGAACAGAGGAATGTACTGCTGGTATAGTATACTACAGAAAAGAGGAATGTACTGCTGGTATAGTATACAACAGAACAGAACAGAGTAATGTAATGCTGGTATAGTATAGAACAAAGCAGAACAGAGGAATGTAGTGCTGGTATAGTATACAACAGAACAGAGGAATGTACTGCTGGTAGAGTATACAACAGCACTGAACAGAGGAATGTACTGCTGGTATAGTATACAACATTACAGAAAGAGGAATTTTACTGCTTGTATAGTATACAACAGAACAGATGAATTTACTGCTGGTATAGTATACAACAGAACATTATAATGTACTGCTGGTATAGTATATAACAGAACAGAGGAATGTACTGCTGATATAGTACATAACAGAACAGAGGAATGTACTGCTGGTATAGTATACAACAGAACTGAACAGAGGAATGTACTGCTGGTATAGTATAGAACAGAACAGAGGAATGTACTGCTGGTATAGTATACAACAGAACAGAGGAATGTACTGCTGGTATAGTATACAACAGAACAGAATAATGTACTGCTGGTATAGTATACAACAGAACAGAACAGATGAATGTACTGCTGGTATAGTATATAACAGAACAGAGGAATGTACTGCTGGTATAGTATACAACAGAACAGAGGAATGCATTGCTGGTATAGTATACAACACAACAGAACAGAGGAATGTACTGCTGGTATAGTATACAACAGAACAGAGGCATGTACTGCTGGTAGAGTATACAAGAGAAAATACGAGTGTACTGCTGGTAAAGTATACAACAGAACAGAGGAATGTAATGCTGGTATAGTATACAACAGAACAGAAGAATGTACTGCTGGTATAGTATACAACAGAACAGAGGAATATACTGCTGGTATAGTATACAACAGCACTGAACAGAGGAATGTACTGCTGGTATAGTGCACAACAGAACAGAGGCACATACTGCTGGTTTAGTATACAACAGAACAGAGGAATGCACTTCTGGTATAGTATACATCAGAACAGAGGAATGTACTGCTGGTATAGTATACAACAGAACAGAGGAATGTACTGCTGGTATAGTACACAACAGAACAGAGGCACGTAATGCTGGTATAGTATACAACAGAACAGAACGAAGGAATGTACTGCTGGTATAGTATACTACAGAAAAGAGGAATGTACTGCTGGTATAGTATACAACAGAACAGAGGAATGTACTGTTGGTATAGTATACAACAGAACAGAACAGAGTAATGTAATGCTGGTATAGTATAGAACAAAGCAGAACAGAGGAATGTAGTGCTGGTATAGTATACAACAGAACAGAGGAATGTACTGCTGGTAGAGTATACAACAGCACTGAACAGAGGAATGTACTGCTGGTATAGTATACAACATTACAGAAAGAGGAATTTTACTGCTTGTATAGTATACAACAGAACAGATGAATTTACTGCTGGTATAGTATACAACAGAACATTATAATGTACTGCTGGTATAGTATATAACAGAACAGAGGAATGTACTGCTGGTATAGTACATAACAGAACAGAGGAATGTACTGCTGGTATAGTATACAACAGAACAGAACAGAGGAATGTACTGCTGGTATAGTATACAACAGAACAGAGGAATGTACTGCTGGTATAGTATACAACAGAACAGAGGAATGTACTGCTGGTATAGTATACAACAGAACAGAATAATGTACTGCTGGTACAGTATACAACAGAACAGAACAGATGAATGTACTGCTGGTATAGTATATAACAGAACAGAGGAATGTACTGCTGGTATAGTATACAACAGAACAGAGAAATGCATTGCTGGTATAGTATACAACACAACAGAACAGAGGAATGTACTGCTGGTATAGTATACAACAGAACAGAGGCATGTACTGCTGGTAGGATATACAAGAGAAAATGCGAGTGTACTGCTGGTAAAGTATACAACAGAACAGAGGAATGTAATGCTGGTATAGTATACAACAGAACAGAAGAATGTACTGCTGGTATAGTATACAACAGAACAGAGGAATGTACTGCTGGTATAGTATACAACAGAACAAAGGAATATACTGCTGGTATAGTATACAACAGAAAATAGGAATGTACTGCTGGTATAGTATACAACTGAACAGAAGAATGTAATGCTGGTATAGTATATAACAGAACAGAGGAATGTACTGCTGGTATAGTATACAACAGAACAGAGGAATGTACTGCTGGGATAGTATACAGAGAACAGAGGAATGTACTGCTGGTATAGTATACAACAGAACAGAGGAATGTACTGCTGGTATAGTACAAACAGAACAGAGGCAAATACTGCTGGTTTAGTATACAACAGAACAGAGGAATGCACTTCTGGTACAGTATACATCAGAACAGAGGAATGTACTGCTGGTATAGTATACAACAGAACAGAGGAATGTACTGCTGGTATAGTACACAACAGAAAAGAGGCACGTAATGCTGGTATAGTATACAACAGAACAGAACAGAGGAATGTACTGCTGGTATAGTATACTACAGAAAAGAGGAATGTACTGCTGGTATAGTATACAACAGAACAGAACAGAGTAATGTAATGCTGGTATAGTATAGAACAAAACAGAACAGAGGAATGTAGTGCTGGTATAGTATACAACAGATCATTATACTGTACTGCTGGTATAGTATATAACAGAACAGAGGAATGTACTGCTGGTATAGTACACAACAGAACAGAGGAATGTACTGCTGGTATAGTATACAACAGAACAGAACAGAGGAATGTACTGCTGGTGTAGTATACAACAGAACAGAGGAATGTACTGCTGGTATAGTATACAACAGAACAGAATAATGTACTGCTGGTATAGTATACAACATAACAGAACAGATGAATGTACTGCTGGTATAGTATATAACAGAACAGAGGAATGTACTGCTGGTATAGTAAACAACAGAACAGAGGAATGCATTGCTGGTATAGTATACAACACAACAGAACAGAGGAATGTACTGCTGGTATAGTATACAACAGAACAGAGGCATGTACTGCTGGTAGAGTATACAACAGAACAGAAAAATGTACTACTGATATATTATACAACACAACAGAACAGAGGAATGTACTGCTGGTATAGCATACAACAGAAGAGAGGAATGTACTGCTGGTATGGTATACAACAGAACAAAACAGAGGAATGTACTGCTGGTATAGTATACAACAGAACAGAGGAATGTACTGCTGGTATAGTATACAACAGAACAGAGGAATGTACTGCTGGTATAGTATACAACAGAACAGAATAATGTACTGCTGGTACAGTATACAACAGAACAGAACAGATGAATGTACTGCTGGTATAGTATATAACAGAACAGAGGAATGTACTGCTGGTATAGTATACAACAGAACAGAGAAATGCATTGCTGGTATAGTATACAACACAACAGAACAGAGGAATGTACTGCTGGTGTAGTATACAACAGAACAGAGGCATGTACTGCTGGTAGAGTATACAAGAGAAAATGCGAGTGTACTGCTGGTAAAGTATACAACAGAACAGAGGAATGTAATGCTGGTATAGTATACAACAGAACAGAAGAATGTACTGCTGGTATAGTATACAACAGAACAGAGGAATGTACTGCTGGTATAGTATACAACAGAACAAAGGAATATACTGCTGGTATAGTATACAACAGAAAATAGGAATGTACTGCTGGTATAGTATACAACTGAACAGAAGAATGTAATGCTGGTATAGTATATAACAGAACAGAGGAATGTACTGCTGGTATAGTATACAACAGAACAGAGGAATGTACTGCTGGGATAGTATACAGAGAACAGAGGAATGTACTGCTGGTATAGTATACAACAGAACAGAGGAATGTACTGCTGGTATAGTACAAACAGAACAGAGGCAAATACTGCTGGTTTAGTATACAACAGAACAGAGGAATGCACTTCTGGTATAGTATACATCAGAACAGAGGAATGTACTGCTGGTATAGTATACAACAGAACAGAGGAATGTACTGCTGGTATAGTACACAACAGAAAAGAGGCACGTAATGCTGGTATAGTATACAACAGAACAGAACAGAGGAATGTACTGCTGGTATAGTATACTACAGAAAAGAGGAATGTACTGCTGGTATAGTATACAACAGAACAGAACAGAGTAATGTAATGCTGGTATAGTATAGAACAAAACAGAACAGAGGAATGTAGTGCTGGTATAGTATACAACAGATCATTATAATGTACTGCTGGTATAGTATATAACAGAACAGAGGAATGTACTGCTGGTATAGTACACAACAGAACAGAGGAATGTACTGCTGGTATAGTATACAACAGAACAGAACAGAGGAATGTACTGCTGGTGTAGTATACAACAGAACAGAGGAATGTACTGCTGGTATAGTATACAACAGAACAGAATAATGTACTGCTGGTATAGTATACAACATAACAGAACAGATGAATGTACTGCTGGTATAGTATATAACAGAACAGAGGAATGTACTGCTGGTATAGTAAACAACAGAACAGAGGAATGCATTGCTGGTATAGTATACAACACAACAGAACAGAGGAATGTACTGTTGGTATAGTATACAACAGAACAGAGGCATGTACTGCTGGTAGAGTATACAACAGAACAGAAAAATGTACTACTGATATATTATACAACACAACAGAACAGTGGAATGTACTGCTGGTATAGCATACAACAGAAGAGAGGAATGTACTGCTGGTATGGTATACAACAGAACAAAACAGAGGAATGTACTGCTGGTATAGTATACAACAGAACAGAGGAATGTACTGCTGGTATAGTATACAAAAGAACAGAGGAATGAACTGCTGGTATAGTATACAACAGAACAGAACAGGGAATTTATTGCTGGTATAGTATACAACAGAACAGAACAGAGGAATGTACTGCTGGTGTAGTATATGACAGAACAGAAGAATGTACTGCTGGTATAGTGTACAACAGAACAAAGGAATGTACTGCTGGTATAGTATACAACAGAACAGAGGAATGTACTGCTGGTAAATTATACAACAGAACAGAACAGAGGAATGTACCGCTGGTATAGTATACTACAGAAAAGAGGAATGTACTGCTGGTATAATATACAACAGAACAGAGGAATGTACTGCTGGTAAAGTATACAACAGGACAGAGGAATGTACTGCTGGTATAGTATACAACAGAACAGAGGAATGTACTGCTGGTATAGTATACAACAGAACAGAACAGAAAATGTACTGCTGGTATAGTATACAACTGAACAGAGGAATGTACTGCTGGTATAAAATACAACAGAACAGAACAGAGGAATGTACTGCTGGTATAGTATACAACAGAACAGAGAAATGTACTGCTGGTATAGAATACAACATAACAGAGGAATGTACTGCTGGTATAGAATACAACAGAACAGAACAGAGGAATGTACTGCTGGTATAGTATACAACAGAACAGAGGAATGTACTGCTGGTATAGTATACAACAGAACAGAGGAATGTACTGCTGGTATAGTATACATCAGAACAGAACAGAGGAATGTACTGCTGGTATAGTATACAACTGAACAGAGGAATGTACTGCTGGTATAGTATACAACAGATCAGAACAGAGGAATGTACTGCTGGTATAGTATACAACAGAACAGAAGAATGTACTGCTGGTATACTATACAACAGAACAGAGGAATGTACTGCTGCTATAGTATACAACAGAACAGAGGAATGTACTGCTGGTATAGTATACAACAGAACAGAGGAATATACTGCTGGTATAGTACAGAACAGAACAGAGGAATGTACTGCTGGTATAGTATACAACAGAACAAAGGAATATACTGCTGGTATAGTATACAACAGAAAATAGGAATGTACTGCTGGTATAGTATACAACTGAACAGAAGAATGTACTGCTGGTATAGTATACAACAGAACAGAGGAATGTACTGCTGGTATAGTATAGAACACAACAGAACAGAGGAATGTACTGCTGGTATATTATACAACAGAACAGAGGAATGTACTGCTGGGATAGTATACAGAGAACAGAGGAATGTACTGCTGGTATAGTATACAACAGAACAGAGGAATGTACTGCTGGTATAGTACAAAACAGAACAGAGGCAAATACTGCTGGTTTAGTATACAACAGAACAGAGGAATGCACATCTGGTATAGTATACATCAGAACAGAGGAATGTACTGCTGGTATAGTATACAACAGAACAGAACAGGGAATTTATTGCTGGTATAGTATACAACAGAACAGAACAGAGGAATGTACTGCTGGTATAGTATACAACAGAACAGAATAATGTACTGCTGGTATAGTATACAACAGAACAGAGGAATGTACTGCTGGTATAGTATACAACAGAACAGAGGAATATACTGCTGGTATAGTATACAAAAGAACAGAGGAATGAACTGCTGGTATAGTATACAACAGAACAGAACAGGGAATTTATTGCTGGTATAGTATACAACAGAACAGAACAGAGGAATGTACTGCTGGTATAGTATATAACAGAACAGAAAAATGTACTGCTGGTATAGTGTACAACAGAACAGAGGAATGTACTGCTGGTATAGTATACAGCAGAACAGAGTAATGTACTGCTGGTAAATTATACAACAGAACAGAACAGAGGAATGTACTGCTGGTATAGTATACTACAGAAAAGAGGAATGTACTGCTGGTATAGAATACAACAGAACAGAACAGAGGAATGTACTGCTGGTATAGAATACAACAGAACAGAACAGAGGAATGAACTGCTGGTATAGTATACAACAGAAAAGAGGAATGTACTGCTGGTATAGTATACAACAGAACAGAGGAATGTACTGCTGGTATAGTATACAACAGAACAGAACAGAGGAATGTACTGCTGGTATAGTATACAACAGAACAGAGGAATGTACTGGTGGTATATTATACAACAGAACAGAGGAATGTACTGCTGGGATAGTATACAGAGAACAGAGGAATGTACTGCTGGTATAGTATACAACAGAACAGAGGAATGTACTGCTGGTATAGTACAAAACAGAACAGAGGCAAATACTGCTGGTTTAGTATACAACAGAACAGAGGAATGCACTTCTGGTATAGTATACATCAGAACAGAGGAATGTACTGCTGGTATAGTATACAACAGAACAGAACAGGGAATTTATTGCTGGTATAGTATACAACAGAACAGAACAGAGGAATGTACTGCTGGTATAGTATACAACAGAACAGAATAATGTACTGCTGGTATAGTATACAACAGAACAGAGGAATGTACTGCTGGTATAGTATACAACAGAACAGAGGAATATACTGCTGGTATAGTATACAAAAGAACAGAGGAATGAACTGCTGGTATAGTATACAACAGAACAGAACAGGGAATTTATTGCTGGTATAGTATACAACAGAACAGAACAGAGGAATGTACTGCTGGTATAGTATATAACAGAACAGAAAAATGTACAGCTGGTATAGTGTACAACAGAACAGAGGAATGTACTGCTGGTATAGTATACAGCAGAACAGAGTAATGTACTGCTGGTAAATTATACAACAGAACAGAACAGAGGAATGTACTGCTGGTATAGTATACTACAGAAAAGAGGAATGTACTGCTGGTATAGAATACAACAGAACAGAACAGAGGAATGTACTGCTGGTATAGAATACAACAGAACAGAACAGAGGAATGTACTGCTGGTATAGTATACAACAGAAAAGAGGAATGTACTGCTGGTATAGTATACAACAGAACAGAGGAATGTACTGCTGGTATAGTATACAACAGAACAGAACAGAGGAATGTACTGCTGGTATAGTATACAACAGAACAGAGGAATGTACTGCTGGTATAGTATACAACAGTACAGAATAATGTACTGCTGGTGCAGTATACAACAGAACAGATGAATGTACTGCTTGTATAGTATACAACAGAACAGAATAATGTACTGCTGGTATAGTATACAACAGAACAGAGGAATGTACTGCTGGTATAGTATACAACTGAACAGAGGAATGTACTGCTGGTATAGTATACAACAGATCAGAACAGAGGAATGTACTGCTGGTATAGTATACAACAGAACAGAGGAATGTACTGCTGGTATAGTATACAACAGAACAGAGGAATGTACTGCTGGTATAGTATACAACAGAACAGAATAATGTACTGCTGGTACAGTATACAACAGAACAGAGGAATGTACTGCTGGTATAGTATACGACAGAACAGAATAATGTACTGCTTGAATAGTATACAACAGAACAGAGGAATGTACTGCTGGTATAGAATACAACAGAACAGAACAGAGGAATGTACTGCTGGTATAGTATACAACAGAACAGAGGAATGTACTGCTGGTATAGTATACAACAGAACAGAATAATGTACTGCTGGTATAGTATACAACAGAACAGAGGAATGTACTGCTGGTATAGTATACAAAAGAACAGAGGAAAGAACTGCTGGTATAGTATACAACAGAACAGAACAGGGAATTTATTGCTGGTATAGTATACAACAGAACAGAACAGAACAGAGGAATGTACTGCTGGTATAGTATATAACAGAACAGAAGAATGTACTGCTGGCATAGTGTACAACAGAATAGAGGAATGTACTGCTGGTATAGTATACAACAGAACAGAGTAATGTACTGATGGTAAATTATACAACAGAACAGAACAGAGGAATGTACTGCTGGTATAGTATACTACAGAAAAGAGGAATGTACTGCTGGTATAGAATACAACAGAACAGAACAGAGGAATGTACTGCTGGTATAGAATACAACAGAACAGAACAGAGGAATGTACTGCTGGTATAGTATACAACAGAACAGAGGAATGTACTGCTGGTATAGTATACAACAGAACAGAGGAATGTACTGCTGGTATAGTATACAACAGAACAGAACAGAGGAATGTACTGCTGGTATAGTATACAACAGAACAGAGGAATGTACTGCTGGTATAGTATACAACAGAACAGAATAATGTACTGCTGGTACAGTATACAACAGAACAGATGAATGTACTGCTTGTATAGTATACAACAGAACAGAATAATGTACTGCTGGTATAGTATACAACAGAACAGAGGAATGTACTGCTGGTATAGTATACAACAGAACAGAGGAATGTACTGCTGGTATAGTATACAAAAGAACAGAGGAATGAACTGCTGGTATAGTATACAACAGAACAGGGAATTTATTGCTGGTATAGTATACAACAGAACAGAACAGAGGAATGTACTGCTGGTATAGTATATAACAGAACAGAAGAATGTACTGCTGGTATAGTGTACAACAGAACAGAGGAATGTACTGCTGGTATAGTATACAACAGAACAGATGAATTTATTGCTGGTATAGTATACAACAGAACAGAACAGAGGAATGTACTGCTGGTATAGTATATAACAGAACAGAAGAATGTACTGCTGGTATAGTGTACAACAGAACAGAGGAATGTACTGCTGGTATAGTATACAACAGAACAGATTAATGTACTGCTGGTAAATTATACAACAGAACAGAACAGAGGAATGTACTGCTGGTATAGTATACTACAGAAAAAAGGAATGTACTGCTGGTATAGTATAAAACAGAACAGAGGAATGTACTGCTGGTATAGTATACAACAGAACAGAACAGAAAATGTACTGCTGGTATAGTATACAACTGAACAGAGGAATGTACTGCTGGTATAGAATACAACAGAACAGAACAGATGAATGTACTGCTGGTATCTCCTGAGTGGCGCAGCGGTCTTAGGCACTGCATCGCAGTGCTGACTGTGCCACTAGAGATCCTGGTTCGAATCCAGGCTCTGTCGCAGCCGGCCGCGACCGGGAGACTCATGGGCGGCGCACAATTGGCCCAGCGTCGTCCAGGGTAGGGGAGGGAATGGCCGGCAGGGATGTAGCTCAGTTGATAGAGCATGGCGTTTGCAACGCCAGGGTTATGGGTTCGATTCCCACGGGGGGCCAGTATAAAAAAATATATATATGTATTCACTAACTGTAAGTCGCTCTGGATAAGAGCGTCTGCTAAATGACTAAAAATGTAAATGTAAATGTATAGTATACAAAAGAACAGAGGAATGTACTGCTGGTATAGAATACAACAGAACAGAGGAATGTACTGCTGGTATAGAATACAACAGAACAGAACAGAGGAATGTACTGCTGGTATAGTATACAACAGAACAGAGGAATGTACTGCTGGTATAGTATACAACAGAACAGAGGAATGTACTTCTGGTATAGTATACAACAGAACAGAACAGAGGAATGTACTGCTGGTATAGTATACAACTGAACAGAGGAATGTACTGCTGGTATAGTATACAACAGAACAGAACAGAGGAATGTACTGCTGGTATAGTATACAACAGAACAGAGGAATGTACTGCTGGTATAGTATACAACAGAACAGAGGAATGTACTGCTGGTATTGTATACAACAGAACAGAATAATGTACTGCTGGTACAGTATACAACAGAACAGACGAATGTACTGCTGGTATAGTATACAACAGAACAGAGGAATGTACTGCTGGTATAGTATACAACAGAACAGAGGAATGTACTGCTGGTATAGTATACAACAGAACAGAGGAATGTACTGCTGGTATAGTATACAAAAGAACAGAGGAATGAACTGCTGGTATAGTATACAACAGAACAGAACAGGGAATTTATTGCTGGTATAGTATACAACAGAACAGAACAGAGGAATGTACTGCTGATATAGTATATAACAGAACAGAAGAATGTACTGCTGGTATAGTGTACAACGGAACAGAGGAATGTACTGCTGGAAAAGTATACAACAGAACAGAGGAATGTACTGCTGGTAAATTATACAACAGAACAGAACAGAGGAATGTACTGCTGGTATAGTATACTACAGAAAAGAGGAATGTACTGCTGGTATAGAATACAACAGAACAGAACAGAGGAATGTACTGCTGGTATAGAATACAACAGAACAGAACAGAGGAATGTACTGCTGGTATAGTATACAACAGAACAGAGGAATGTACTGCTGGTATAGAATACAACAGAACAGAGGAATGTACTGCTGGTATAGAATACAACAGAACAGAACAGAGGAATGTACTGCTGGTATAGTATACAACAGAACAGAGGAATGTACTGCTGGTATAGTATACAACAGAACAGAGGAATGTACTGCTGGTATAGTATTCAACAGAACAGAGGAATGTACTGCTGGTATAGTATACAACAGAACAGAACAGAGGAATGTACTGCTGGTATAGTATACAACAGAACAGAGGAATGTACTGCTGGTATAGTATACAACATAACATAATAATGTACTGCTGGTACAGTATACAACAGAACAGATGAATGTACTGCTTGTATAGTATACAACAGAACAGAATAATGTACTGCTGGTATAGTATACAACAGAACAGAGGAATGTACTGCTGGTATAGATACAACAGAACAGAGGAATGTACTGCTGGTATAGTATACAAAAGAACAGAGGAATGAACTGCTGGTATAGTATACAACAGACAGGGAATTTATTGCTGGTATAGTATACAACAGAACAGAACAGAGGAATGTACTGCTGGTATAGTATATAACAGAACAGAAGAATGTACTGCTGGTATAGTGTACAACAGAACAGAGGAATGTACTGCTGGTATAGTATACAACAGAACAGATGAATGTACTGCTGGTAAATTATACAACAGAACAGAACAGAGGAATGTACTGCTGGTATAGTATACTACAGAAAAGAGGAATGTACTGCTGGTATAGTATACAACAGAACAGAGGAATGTACTGCTGGTATAGTATACAACAGAACAGAACAGAAAATGTACTGCTGGTATAGTATACAACAGAACAGAGTAATGTACTGATGGTAAATTATACAACAGAACAGAACAGAGGAATGTACTGCTGGTATAGTATACAACTGAACAGAGGAATGTACTGCTGGTATAGTATACAACAGAACAGAACAGAGGAATGTACTGCTGGTATAGTATACAACAGAACAGAGGAATGTACTGCTGGTATAGTATACAACAGAACAGAGGAATGTACTGCTGGTATTGTATACAACAGAACAGAATAATGTACTGCTGGTACAGTATACAACAGAACAGACGAATGTACTGCTGGTATAGTATACAACAGAACAGAATAATGTACTGCTGGTATAGTATACAACAGAACAGAGGAATGTACTGCTGGTATAGTATACAACAGAACAGAAGAATGTACTGCTGGTATAGTATACAAAAGAACAGAGGATTGAACTGCTGGTATAGTATACAACAGAACAGAACAGGGAATTTATTGCTGGTATAGTATACAACAGAACAGAACAGAGGAATGTACTGCTGATATAGTATATAACAGAACAGAAGAATGTACTGCTGGTATAGTGTACAACGGAACAGAGGAATGTACTGCTGGTATAGTATACAACAGAAGAGAGGAATGTACTGCTGGTAAATTATACAACAGAACAGAACAGAGGAATGTACTGCTGGTATAGTATACTACAGAAAAGAGGAATGTACTGCTGGTATAGAATACAACAGAACAGAACAGAGGAATGTACTGCTGGTATAGAACACAACAGAACAGAACAGAGGAATGTACTGCTGGTATAGTATACAACAGAACAGAGGAATGTACTGCTGGTATAGAATACAACAGAACAGAGGAATGTACTGCTGGTATAGAATACAACAGAACAGAACAGAACAGAGGAATGTACTGCTGGTATAGTATACAACAGAACAGAGGAATGTACTGCTGGTATAGTATACAACAGAACAGAGGAATGTACTGCTGGTATAGTATTCAACAGAACAGAGGAATGTACTGCTGGTATAGTATACAACAGAACAGAGGAATGTACTGCTGGTATAGTATTCAACAGAACAGAGGAATGTACTGCTGGTATAGTATACAACAGAACAGAACAGAGGAATGTACTGCTGGTATAGTATACAACAGAACAGAGGAATGTACTGCTGGTATAGTATACAACAGAACATAATAATGTACTGCTGGTACAGTATACAACAGAACAGATGAATGTACTGCTTGTATAGTATACAACAGAACAGAATAATGTACTGCTGGTATTGTCACGATCGTCTATGTCGTCCAAATATGACCAAGGCGCAACGTGTCCAAGAAACATGACTTTATTTAGCAAAGTAACCAAAATCCAAAACAAAAGACGACTCAATGAAGTCCACGGTACACAGACCGAAAACGGAACAAAAACCCACAACCCCAAGGTGAAAACACACAGTATAAATATGGCTCCCAATCAGAGATAACGAGCCGACAGCTGACACTCGTTACCTCCGATTGGGAGTCATATGACTAAATCAAGCACAATCACCAAACATAGAAATCAACAACCTAGACACCCCAACATAGAAATACACCCAAACAAATGAAAATGAACAACCCTGGCTCAAATATCAAAGTCCATGGAGCCAGAGTGTCACAGTACCCCCCCCTAAAGGTGCGAACTCCAGGCGCACCAACATCAGGACTAGGGGAGGGTCTGGGTGGGCGTCTGTCCACGGTGGCGGCTCTGGCCCCGGTCGTGATCCCCACCCCACCACAGTCACAACCTTCTTCAGTAGCCTCCTCCCAATGACCACCCTCCAACTAACCCCACCTGGACTAAGGGGCAACACCGGACTAAGGGGCAGCACCGGACTAAGGGGCAGCACCGGGATAAGGGGCAGCACCGGGATAAGGGGCAGCACCGGACTAAGGGGCAGCACCGGGCTAAGGGACAGTACCGGACTGAGGGGCAGCTCCGGACTGAGGGGCAGCTCCGGACTGAATGGCGGATCCTGGCTGGCTGGCTCTGGCGGATCCTGGCTGGCTGGCGGATCCGGGCTGGACGGCTCTGGCGGATCCTGGCTGGACGGCTCTGGCGGATCCTGGCTGGACGGCTCATGGCTGGCTGACGGATCTGGCTGCTCATGGCTGGCTGACGGATCTGGCTGCTCATGGCTGGCGGAAGGATCTGGCTGCTCATGGCTGGCGGAAGGCTCTGGCTGATCCTGTCTGGCGGATGGCTCTGGCTGATCCTGTCTGGCGGAAGGCTCTGGCCGATCCTGTCTGGCGGAAGGCTCTGGCCGATCCTGTCTGGCGGAAGGCTCTGGCTGATCCTGTCTGGCGGAAGGCTCTGGCTGATCCTGTCTGGCGGAAGGCTCTGGCTGATCCTGTCTGGCGGAAGGCTCTGGCTGATCCTGTCTGGCGGAAGGCTCTGGCTGATCCTGTCTGGCGGAAGGCTCTGGCTGATCCTGTCTGGCGGAAGGCTCTGGCTGCTCCTGTCTGGCGGAAGGCTCTGGCTGCTCCTGTCTGGCGGAAGGCTCTGGCTGATCCTGTCTGGCGGAAGGCTCTGGCTGCTCCTGTCTGGCGGAGAGCTCTAGCGGCTCCGGTCTGGCGGACGGCTCTGACGGCTCATGGCAGACGGGCGGCTTTGCAGGCTCAGTACAGACGGGCAGTTCCTGCGGCGCTTGGCAGACGGACAGTTCAGACGGCGTTGGGCAGACGGGCAGTTCAGACCCCGTTGGGCAGACGGACAGTTCAGACGGCGTTGGGCAGACGGACAGTTCAGGCCCCGTTGGGTAGACGGCAGACTCTGGCCGTCTGAGGCGCATCGTAGGCTTGGTGCGTGGTGCCGGAACAGGAGGTACCGGGCTGAGGACACGCATCTCCGGGCTAGTGCGGGGAGAAGCAACAGGGCATGCTTGGCCCTGGGGACGCACCGTAGGCCTGATGCGTGGTGCCGGAACTGGAGGTACCGGGCTGAGGACACGCATCTCAGGGCTAGTGCGGGAAGCAGCAACAGGGCATGCTTGGCCCTGGAGACGCACCGTAGGCCTGATGCGTGGTGCCGGAACTGGAGGTACCGGGCTGAGGACACGCATCTCAGGGCTAGTGCGGGGAGAAGCAACAGGGCATGCTGGACCCTGGGAACGCACATAAGGGCTAGTGCGTAGAGCCGGAACAGGGCATGCTGGACCCTGGGGACTCACATTAAGCCTAGTGCGGAGAGCAGCAACAGGACGCACAGGACTCTGGGGACACACAGGAGGCTTGGTGCGAATAGCCGGAACGGGCTGGACCAGGCTGGCGACTCGCACCCCTGGTTTGGTGCGAGTGGCAGGAACAGGCCGGGCCGGGCTGGCGACGCACACCGTAGGCTCCGTACGTGACGCAGGGACAGGCCGGGCTGGGCTGGCGACGCACACCGTAGGCTTCGTATGTGGCGCAGGAACAGGCCGGGCTGGGCTGGCGACGCACACCGTAGGCTTCCTACGTGGCGCAGGGACAGGCCGGGCTGGGCTGGCGACGCACACCGTAGGCTTCGTACGTGGCGCAGGAACAGGCCGGGCTGGGCTGGCGACGCATACCGTGGGCTTGACGCGTGGAGTAGACACAGGCCGGTCCGTACTGGGAACACACACCACTGGCCTTAACCGGGGCTCAGGAACGGGCCGGACCGGACTGGTAACACACTTCAGCCTCTCACGCCGTGCCACAACAACTTCCCTCCCTCTACTCGCCAATGGCTCCCGTACTCCGGTAGCCTTCTCTCCACGTCTACCTGTGGCAGCCTCCTGCTGCCCAGCCGCCCAAGTCATGTGCCCCCCCCAAAAAATTTCTTGGGGTTGCCTCTCGTCCACGGGCTTCCAGCCTCGCCTCCGTGCTGCCTCCTCATACCACCTCCTCTCGGCTTTGGCTGCCTCCAGCTCTTCACGAGGGCAGCGATATTCTCCCGGTTGTGCCCAAGGACCCTCTCCAGCCAGTATCTGCTCCCATGTCCATGAATCCTTTACAGGTGGATACTGTTGCCGCTTGACACGCCGCTTGGTCCTTTGATGGTGGGTTTTTCTGTCACGATCGTCTATGTCGTCCAAATATGACCAAGGCGCAACGTGTCCAAGAAACATGACTTTATTTAGCAAAGTAACCAAAATCCAAAACAAAAGACGACTCAATGAAGTCCACGGTACACAGACCGAAAACGGAACAAAAACCCACAACCCCAAGGTGAAAACACACAGTATAAATATGGCTCCCAATCAGAGATAACGAGCCGACAGCTGACACTCGTTACCTCCGATTGGGAGTCATATGACTAAATCAAGCACAATCACCAAACATAGAAATCAACAACCTAGACACCCCAACATAGAAATACACCCAAACAAATGAAAATGAACAACCCTGGCTCAAATATCAAAGTCCATGGAGCCAGAGTGTCACAGGTATAGTATACAACAGAACAGAGGAATGTACTGCTGGTATAGTATACAACAGAACAGAGGAATGTACTGCTGGTATAGTATACAAAAGAACAGAGGAATGAACTGCTGGTATAGTATACAACAGACAGGGAATTTATTGCTGGTATAGTATACAACAGAACAGAACAGAGGAATGTACTGCTGGTATAGTATATAACAGAACAGAAGAATGTACTGCTGGTATAGTGTACAACAGAACAGAGGAATGTACTGCTGGTATAGTATACAACAGAATAGATGAATTTACTGCTGGTAAATTATACAACAGAACAGAACAGAGGAATGTACTGCTGGTATAGTATACTACAGAAAAGAGGAATGTACTGCTGGTATAGTATACAACAGAACAGAGGAATGTACTGCTGGTATAGTATACAACAGAACAGAACAGAAAATGTACTGCTGGTATAGTATACAACTGAACAGAGGAATGTACTGCTGGTATAGAATACAACAGAACAGAACAGAGGAATGTACTGCTGGTATAGTATACTACAGAAAAGAGGAATGTACTGCTGGTATAGTATACAACAGAACAGAGGAATGTACTGCTGGTATAGTATACAACAGAACAGAACAGAAAATGTACTGCTGGTATAGTATACAACAGAACAGAGTAATGTACTGATGGTAAATTATACAACAGAACAGAACAGAGGAATGTACTGCTGGTATAGTATACTACAGAAAAGAGGAATGTACTGCTGGTATAGAATACAACATAACAGAACAGAGGAATGTACTGCTGGTATAGAATACAACAGAACAGAACAGAGGAATGTACTGCTGGTATAGTATACAACAGAACAGAGGAATGTACTGCTGGTATAGTATACAACAGAACAGAGGAATGTACTGCTGGTATAGTATACAACAGAACAGAACAGAGGAATGTACTGCTGGTATAGTATACAACAGAACAGAGGAATGTACTGCTGGTATAGTATACAACAGAACAGAATAATGTACTGCTGGTACAGTATACAACAGAACAGATGAATGTACTGCTTGTATAGTATACAACAGAACAGAATAATGTACTGCTGGTATAGTATACAACAGAACAGAGGAATGTACTGCTGGTATAGTATACAACAGAACAGAGGAATGTACTGCTGGTATAGTGTACAACAGAACAGAGGAATGTACTGCTGGTATAGTATACAACAGAACAGATGAATGTACTGCTGGTAAATTATACAACAGAACAGAACAGAGGAATGTACTGCTGGTATAGTATACTACAGAAAAGAGGAATGTACTGCTGGTATAGTATACAACAGAACAGAGGAATGTACTGCTGGTATAGTATACAACAGAACAGAACAGAAAATGTACTGCTGGTATAGTATACAACTGAACAGAGGAATGTGCTGCTGGTATAGAATACAACAGAACAGAACAGATGAATGTACTGCTGGTATCATCTGAGTGGCGCAGTGGTCTTAGGCACTGCATCGCAGTGCTGACTGTGCCACTAGAGATCCTGGTTCGAATCCAGGCTCTGTCGCAGCCGGCCGCGACCGGGAGACTCATGGGCGGCGCACAATTGGCCCAGCGTCGTCCAGGGTAGGGGAGGGAATGGCCGGCAGGGATGTAGCTGAGTTGATAGAGCATGGCGTTTGCAACGCCAGGGTTATGGGTTCGATTCCCACGGGGGGCCAGTATAAAAAAATATATATATGTATTCACTAACTGTGAGTCGCTCTGGATAAGAGCGTCTGCTAAATGACTAAAAATGTAAATGTAAATGTATAGTATACAACAGAACAGAGGAATGTACTGCTGGTATAGAATACAACAGAACAGAGGAATGTACTGCTGGTATAGAATACAACAGAACAGAACAGAGGAATGTACTGCTGGTATAGTATACAACAGAACAGAGGAATGTACTGCTGGTATAGTATACAACAGAACAGAGGAATGTACTGCTGGTATAGTATACAACAGAACAGAACAGAGGAATGTACTGCTGGTATAGTATACAACTGAACAGAGGAATGTACTGCTGGTATAGTATACAACAGAACAGAACAGAGGAATGTACTGCTGGTATAGTATACAACAGAACAGAGGAATGTACTGCTGGTATAGTATACAACAGAACAGAGGAATGTACTGCTGGTATTGTATACAACAGAACAGAATAATGTACTGCTGGTATAGAATACAACAGAACAGAACAGAGGAATGTACTGCTGGTATAGTATACAACAGAACAGAGGAATGTACTGCTGGTATAGTATACAACAGAACAGAGGAATGTACTGCTGGTATAGTATACAACAGAACAGAACAGAGGAATGTACTGCTGGTATAGTATACAACAGAACAGAGGAATGTACTGCTGGTATAGTATACAACAGAACAGAATAATGTACTGCTGGTACAGTATACAACAGAACAGATGAATGTACTGCTTGTATAGTATACAACAGAACAGAGGAATGTACTGCTGGTATAGTATACAACAGAACAGAGGAATGTACTGCTGGTATAGTGTACAACAGAACAGAGGAATGTACTGCTGGTATAGTATACAACAGAACAGATGAATGTACTGCTGGTAAATTATACAACAGAACAGAACAGAGGAATGTACTGCTGGTATAGTATACTACAGAAAAGAGGAATGTACTGCTGGTATAGTATACAACAGAACAGAGGAATGTACTGCTGGTATAGTATACAACAGAACAGAACAGAAAATGTACTGCTGGTATAGTATACAACTGAACAGAGGAATGTGCTGCTGGTATAGAATACAACAGAACAGAACAGATGAATGTACTGCTGGTATCTCCTGAGTGGCGCAGTGGTCTTAGGCACTGCATCGCAGTGCTGACTGTGCCACTAGAGATCCTGGTTCGAATCCAGGCTCTGTCGCAGCCGGCCGCGACCGGGAGACTCATGGGCGGCGCACAATTGGCCCAGCGTCGTCCAGGGTAGGGGAGGGAATGGCCGGCAGGGATGTAGCTCAGTTGATAGAGCATGGCGTTTGCAACGCCAGGGTTATGGGTTCGATTCCCACGGGGGGCCAGTATAAAAAAATATATATATGTATTCACTAACTGTGAGTCGCTCTGGATAAGAGCGTCTGCTAAATGACTAAAAATGTAAATGTAAATGTATAGTATACAAAAGAACAGAGGAATGTACTGCTGGTATAGAATACAACAGAACAGAGGAATGTACTGCTGGTATAGAATACAACAGAACAGAACAGAGGAATGTACTGCTGGTATAGTATACAACAGAACAGAGGAATGTACTGCTGGTATAGTATACAACAGAACAGAGGAATGTACTGCTGGTATAGTATACAACAGAACAGAACAGAGGAATGTACTGCTGGTATAGTATACAACTGAACAGAGGAATGTACTGCTGGTATAGTATACAACAGAACAGAACAGAGGAATGTACTGCTGGTATAGTATACAACAGAACAGAGGAATGTACTGCTGGTATAGTATACAACAGAACAGAGGAATGTACTGCTGGTATTGTATACAACAGAACAGAATAATGTACTGCTGGTACAGTATACAACAGAACAGACGAATGTACTGCTGGTATAGTATACAACAGAACAGAATAATGTACTGCTGGTATAGTATACAACAGAACAGAGGAATGTACTGCTGGTATAGTATACAACAGAACAGAAGAATGTACTGCTGGTATAGTATACAAAAGAACAGAGGATTGAACTGCTGGTATAGTATACAACAGAACAGAACAGGGAATTTATTGCTGGTATAGTATACAACAGAACAGAACAGAGGAATGTACTGCTGATATAGTATATAACAGAACAGAAGAATGTACTGCTGGTATAGTGTACAACGGAACAGAGGAATGTACTGCTGGTATAGTATACAACAGAAGAGAGGAATGTACTGCTGGTAAATTATACAACAGAACAGAACAGAGGAATGTACTGCTGGTATAGTATACTACAGAAAAGAGGAATGTACTGCTGGTATAGAATACAACAGAACAGAACAGAGGAATGTACTGCTGGTATAGAATACAACAGAACAGAACAGAGGAATGTACTGCTGGTATAGTATACAACAGAACAGAGGAATGTACTGCTGGTATAGAATACAACAGAACAGAGGAATGTACTGCTGGTATAGAATACAACAGAACAGAACAGAGGAATGTACTGCTGGTATAGTATACAACAGAACAGAGGAATGTACTGCTGGTATAGTATACAACAGAACAGAGGAATGTACTGCTGGTATAGTATTCAACAGAACAGAGGAATGTACTGCTGGTATAGTATACAACAGAACAGAACAGAGGAATGTACTGCTGGTATAGTATACAACAGAACAGAGGAATGTACTGCTGGTATAGTATACAACAGAACATAATAATGTACTGCTGGTACAGTATACAACAGAACAGATGAATGTACTGCTTGTATAGTATACAACAGAACAGAATAATGTACTGCTGGTATAGTATACAACAGAACAGAGGAATGTACTGCTGGTATAGTATACAACAGAACAGAGGAATGTACTGCTGGTATAGTATACAAAAGACCAGAGGAATGAACTGCTGGTATAGTATACAACAGACAGGGAATTTATTGCTGGTATAGTATACAACAGAACAGAACAGAGGAATGTACTGCTGGTATAGTATATAACAGAACAGAAGAATGTACTGCTGGTATAGTGTACAACAGAACAGAGGAATGTACTGCTGGTATAGTATACAACAGAACAGATGAATGTACTGCTGGTAAATTATACAACAGAACAGAACAGAGGAATGTACTGCTGGTATAGTATACTACAGAAAAGAGGAATGTACTGCTGGTATAGTATACAACAGAACAGAGGAATGTACTGCTGGTATAGTATACAACAGAACAGAACAGAAAATGTACTGCTGGTATAGTATACAACTGAACAGAGGAATGTACTGCTGGTATAGAATACAACAGAACAGAACAGAGGAATGTACTGCTGGTATCTCCTGAGTGGCGCAGTGGTCTTAGGCACTGCATCGCAGTGCTGACTGTGCCACTAGAGATCCTGGTTCGAATCCAGGCTCTGTCGCAGCCGGCCGCGACCGGGAGACTCATGGGCGGCGCACAATTGGCCCAGCGTCGTCCAGGGTAGGGGAGGGAATGGCCGGCAGGGATGTAGCTCAGTTGATAGAGCATAGCGTTTGCAACGCCATGGTTATGGGTTCGATTCCCACGGGGGGCCAGTATAAAAAAATATATATATATGTATTCACTAACTGTAAGTCGCTCTGGATAAGAGCGTCTGCTAAATGACTAAAAATGTAAATGTATAGTATACAAAAGAACAGAGGAATGTACTGCTGGTATAGAATACAACAGAACAGAGGAATGTACTGCTGGTATAGAATACAACAGAACAGAACAGAGGAATGTACTGCTGGTATAGTATACAACTGAACAGAGGAATGTACTGCTGGTATAGTATACAACAGAACAGAACAGAGGAATGTACTGCTGGTATAGTATACAACAGAACAGAGGAATGTACTGCTGGTATAGTATACAACAGAACAGAGGAATGTACTGCTGGTATAGTATACAACAGAACAGAATAATGTACTGCTGGTACAGTATACAACAGAACAGACGAATGTACTGCTGGTATAGTATACAACAGAACAGAATAATGTACTGCTGGTATAGTATACAACAGAACAGAGGAATGTACTGCTGGTATAGTATACAACAGAACAGAGGAATGTACTGCTGGTATCGTATACAAAAGAACAGAGGAATGAACTGCTGGTATAGTATACAACAGAACAGAACAGGGAATTTATTGCTGGTATAGTATACAACAGAACAGAACAGAGGAATGTACTGCTGGTATAGTATATAACAGAACAGAAGAATGTACTGCTGGTATAGTGTACAACGGAACAGAGGAATGTACTGCTCGTATAGTATACAACAGAACAGAGGAATGTACTGCTGGTATAGTATACAACAGAACAGAGGAATGTACTGCTGGTATAGTATACAACAGAACAGAGGAATGTACTGCTGGTATAGTATACAACAGAACAGAACAGAGGAATGTACTGCTGGTATAGTATACAACTGAACAGAGGAATGTACTGCTGGTATAGTATACAACAGAACAGAACAGGGGAATGTACTGCTGGTATAGTATACAACAGAACAGAGGAATGTACTGCTGGTATAGTATACAACAGAACAGAGGAATGTACTGCTGGTATAGTATACAACAGAACAGAATAATGTACTGCTGGTACAGTAAACAACAGAACAGACGAATGTACTGCTGGTATAGTATACAACAGAACAGAATAATGTACTGCTGGTATAGTATACAACAGAACAGAGGAATGTACTGCTGGTATAGTATACAACAGAACAGAGGAATGTACTGCTGGTATAGTATACAAAAGGACAGAGGAATGAACTGCTGGTATAGTATACAACAGAACAGAACAGGGAATTTATTGCTGGTATAGTATACAACAGAACAGAACAGAGGAATGTACTGCTGGTACAGTATATAACAGAACAGAAGAATGTACTGCTGGTATAGTGTACAACGGAACAGAGGAATGTACTGCTGGTATAGTATACAACAGAACAGAGGAATGTACTGCTGGTAAAGTATGCAACAGAACAGAACAGAGGAATGTACTGCTGGTATAGTATACTACAGAAAAGAGGAATGTACTGCTGGTATAGAATACAACAGAACAGAACAGAGGAATGTACTGCTGGTATAGTATACAACAGAACAGAGGAATGTACTGCTGGTATAGTATACAACAGAACAGAACAGAGGAATGTACTGCTGGTATAGTATACAACAGAACAGAGGAATGTACTGCTGGTATAGTATACAACAGAACAGAATAATGTACTGCTGGTACAGTATACAACAGAACAGATGAATGTACTGCTTGTATAGTATACAACAGAACAGAATAATGTACTGCTGGTATAGTATACAATTGAATAGAGGAATGTACTGCTTGTATAGTATACAACAGAACAGAATAATGTACTGCTGGTATAGTATACAACAGAACAGAGGAATGTACTGCTGGTATAGTATACAACAGAACAGAGGAATGTACTGCTGGTATAGTATACAAAATAACAGATGAATGAACTGCTTGTATAGTATACAACAGAACAGAACAGGGAATGTACTGCTGGTATAGTATATAACAGAACAGAAGAATGTACTGCTGGTATAGTGTACAACAGAACAGAGGAATGTACTGCTGGTATAGTATACAACAGAACAGAGGAATGTACTGCTGGTAAATTATACAACAGAACAGAACAGAGGAATGTACTGCTGGTATAGTATACTACAGAAAAGAGGAATGTACTGCTGGTATAGTATACAACAGAACAGAGGAATGTACTGCTGGTATAGTACACAACAGAACAGAGGAATGTACTGCTGGTATAGTATACAACAGAACAGAACAGAAATAGTACTGCTGGTATAGTATACAACTGAACAGAGGAATGTACTGCTGGTATAGAATACAACAGAACAGAACAGAGGAATGTACTGCTGGTATAGTATACAACAGAACAGAACAGAGGAATGTACTGCTGGTATAGTATACAACAGAACAGAGGAATGTACTGCTGGTATAGTATACAACAGAACAGAGGAATGTACTGCTGGTATAGTATACAACAGAACAGAACAGAGGAATGTACTGCTGGTATAGTATACAACAGAACAGAGGAATGTACTGCTGGTATAGTATACAACAGAACAGAGGAATGTACTGCTGGTATAGTATACAACAGAACAGAACAGAGGAATGTACTGCTGGTATAGTATACAACTGAACAGAGGAATGTACTGCTGGTATAGTATACAACAGAACAGAACAGAGGAATGTACTGCTGGTATAGTATACAACAGAACAGAGGAATGTACTGCTGGTATAGTATACAACAGAACAGAGGAATGTACTGCTGGTATAGTATACAACAGAACAGAATAATGTACTGCTGGTACAGTATACAACAGAACAGAGGAATGTACTGCTGGTATAGTATACAACAGAACAGAATAATGTACTGCTGGTATAGTATACAATTGAATAGAGGAATGTACTGCTGGTATAGTATACAACAGAACAGAACAGAAAATGTACTGCTGGTATAGTATACGAACTGAACAGACGAATGTACTGCTGGTATAGTATACAACAGAACAGAGGAATGTATTTTTGGTATAGAAATACAACAGAACAGAGGAATGTACTGCTGGTATAGAATACAACAGAACAGAACAGAGGAATGTACTGCTGGTATAGTATACAACAGAACAGAGGAATGTACTGCTGGTATAGTATACCAACTGAACCAGAGGAATGTACTGCTGGGTATAGTATAACAACAGACAACAGAACATAGGAATGTACTGCTGGATATCGAGTATACAACTCGAACAGAGGAATCGTACTGGCTGGTATCGTATACAACAGAACAGAACAGAGGACATGTACTGCTGGTGGCTATAGTATAACAGAACAGAACAGAGGAATGTACTGCTGGTATAGTATACAACAGAACAGAGGCATGTACTGCAGGTATAGTATACAACAGAACAGAAGAATGTACTGTGGTACTAGTATACAACAGAACAGACAGCGAATGTACATGCCTGGTATAGTATTACAACAGAACAGAAGAATGTCTGCTGGATATAGTATTCACAACATGAACAGAAGGAATCGTACTGCTGGTATAGTATACAACAGAACAGAACAGAGAATGTACTGCTGGATATAGTAAACAACCTGAACAGAGGAATGTACTGCTGAGTATAGAATACAACACCAGACAGAACAGAGGAATGTACTGCTGCGTATAGTATACAACAGAACAGAGGAATGTACTGCTGGTATAGTATACAACAGAACAGAGGAATGTACTGCTGGTATAGTATACAACAGAACAGAATAATGTACTGCTGGTACAGTATAACAACAGAACAGAGGAATGTACTGCTGGTATAGTATACAACAGAACAGAGAATGTACTGCTGGTATAGTATACAAATGAATAGAGGAATGTACTGCTGGTATAGTATACAACAGAACAGAACAGAAATGTACTGCTGGTATAGTATACAACTGAACAGACGAATGTACTGCTGGTATAGTATACAACAGAACAGAGGAATGTATTTTTGGTATAGAATAACAACAGAACAGAGGAATGTACTGCTGGTATAGAATACAACAGAACAGAACAGAGGAATGTACTGCTGGTATAGTATACAACAGAACAGAGGAATGTACTGCTGGTATAGTATCACAACTGAACAGAGGAATGTACTGCTGGTATAGTATACAACAGAACAGAACAGAGGAATGTACTGCTGGTATAGTATACAACAGAACAGAGGAATGTACTGCTGGTATAGTATACAAACCAACAGAACAGAAGGAATTGTACTGCTGGTATAGTATACAACAGAACAGAACAGAGGAATGTACTGCTGTATAGTATACAACAGAACAGAGGAATGTACTGCTGGTATAGTATACAACAGAACAGAGGAATTACTGCTGGTAAGTATACAACAGAAAGACAGAGGAATGATACTGCTGGTATAGTATACAACAGAACAGAGGAATGTACTGTTGGTATAGATAATACAACAGAACAGAGGAAATGTACTGCTGGTATAGTATACAACAGAACCAGGAACAGAGGAATGTACCTGCTGGTATAGTATACAACTGAACAGAGGAAATGTACTGCTGGTATAGTATACAACAGAACAGAACAGAGGAATTACTGCTGGTATAGTATACAACAGAACAGAGGAATGTACTGCTGGTATAGTATACAACAGAACAGAGGAATGTACTGCTGGTATAGTATACAACAGAACAGAGGAATGTACTGCTGGTATAGTAAACAACAGAACAGAACAGAGGAATGTACTGCTGGTATAGTATACAACTGAACAGAGGAATGTACTGCTGGGTATAGTATACAACAGAACAGAGGAATGGTACTGCTGGTATAGTATCAACAGAACAGAACAGAGGAAATGTACTGCTGGTATAGTATACAACTGAACAGAGGAATGTACATGCTGGTATAGTATACAACAGAACAGAACAGAGGAATGTACTGCTGGATAGTATACAACAGAACAGAGGAATGTACTGCATGGTATAGTATACAACAGAACAGAGGAATGTACTGCTGGTATAGTATACAACAGAACAGAATAATGTTCTGCTGGTACAGTATACAACAGAACAGAGGAATGTACTGCTGGTATAGTATACAACAGAACAGAATAATGTACTGCTGGTATAGTATACAATTGAATAGAGGAATGTACTGCTGGTATAGTATACAACAGAACAGAACAGAGGAATGTACTGCTGGTATAGTATACAACTGAACAGAGGAATGTACTGCTGGTATAGTATACAACAGAACAGAACAGAGGAATGTACTGCTGGTATAGTATACAACAGAACAGAGGAATGTACTGCTGGTATAGTATACAACAGAACAGAGGAATGTACTGCTGGTATAGTATACAACAGAACAGAATAATGTACTGCTGGTACAGTATACAACAGAACAGAGGAATGTACTGCTGGTATAGTATACAACAGAACAGAATAATGTACTGCTGGTATAGTATACAATTGAATAGAGGAATGTACTGCTGGTATAGTATACAACAGAACAGAACAGAAAATGTACTGCTGGTATAGTATACAACTGAACAGACGAATGTACTGCTGGTATAGTATACAACAGAACAGAGGAATGTATTTTTGGTATAGAATACAACAGAACAGAGGAATGTACTGCTGGTATAGAATACAACAGAACAGAACAGAGGAATGTACTGCTGGTATAGTATACAACAGAACAGAGGAATGTACTGCAGGTATAGTATACAACTGAACAGAGGAATGTACTGCTGGTATAGTATACAACAGAAACAGAACAGAGAATGTACTGCTGGTATAGTATACAACAGAACAGAGGAATGTACTGCTGGTATAAAGTATACAACAGAACAGAGGAATGTACTGCTGGGTATAGTATACAACAGAACAGACTAGTTAACAGAGGAATGTACTGCTGGTATAGTATACAACAGAACAGAGGAATGTACTGCTGGTATAGTATACAACTGAACAGAGGAATGTACTGCTGGTATAGTATACAACAGAACAGAACAGAGGAATGTACTGCTGGTATAGTATACAACAGAACAGAGGAATGTACTGCTGGTATAGTATACAACAGAACAGAGGAATGTACTGCTGGTATAGTATACAACAGAACAGAACAGAGGAATGTACTGCTGGTATAGTTATACAACTGAACAGAGAGGAATGTACTGGCTGGTATAGTATACAACAGAACAGAACAGAGGAATGTACTGCTGGTATAGTACAAAAATACAAACAGAACAGAGGAATGTACTGCTGGTATAGTATACAACAGAACAGAGGAATGTACTGCTGGTATAGTATACAACAGAACAGAGGAATGTACTGCTGGTATAGTATACAACAGAACAGAACAGAGGAATGTACTGCTGGTATAGTATACAACAGAACAGAGGAATGTAAACTGCTGGTATAGTATACAACAGAACAGAGGAATGTACTGCTGGTATAGTATACAACAGAAAACAGAACAGAGGAATGTACTGCTGGTATAGTATACAACTGAACAGAGGAATGTACTGCTGGTTATAGTATACAACAGAACAGAAATTACAAAACAGAGGAATGTACTGCTGGTATAGTATACAACAGAACAGAGGAATGTAGCTGCTGGTATAGTATACAACAGAACAGAGGAATGTACTGCTGGTATAGTATACAACAGAACAGAATAATGTACTGCTGGTACAGTATACAACAGAACAGAGGAATGTACTGCTGGTATAGTATACAACAGAACAGAGGAATGTACTGCTGGTATAGTATACAATCAGAACTAGAGGAATGTACTGCTGGTATAGTATACAACAGAACAGAACAGAAATGTACTGCTGGTATAGTATACAACAGAACAGAGAATGTACTGCTGTATAGTATACAACAGAACAGAATAATGTACTGCTGGTATAGTATACAACAGAACAGAGGAATGTACTGTTGGTATAGAATACAACAGAACAGAGGAATGTACTGCTGGTATAGAATACAACAGAACAGAACAGAGGAATGTACTGCTGGTATAGTATACAACAGAACAGAGGAATGTACTGCTGGTATAGTATACAACAGAACAGAGGAATGTACTGCTGGTATAAGTATACAACAAACATAACAGAACAGAGGAATGTACTGCTGGTATAGTATACAACTGAACAGAGGAATGTAACTGCTGGTATAGTATACAACAGAACAGAACAGAGGAATGTACTGCTGGTATAGTATACAACTGAACAGAGGAATGTACTGCTGGTATAGAATACAACATAACAGAACAGAGGAAAATGTACTGCTGGTATAGTATACAACAGAACAGAGGAATGTATTTTTGGTATAGAATACAACAGAACAGAGGAATGTACTGCTGGTATAGAATACAACAGAACAGAACAGAGGAATGTACTGCTGGTATAGTATACAACAGAACAGAGGAATGTACTGCTGGTATAGTATACAACAGAACAGAGGAATGTACTGCTGGTATAGTATACAAACAGAACAGACAGAGGAATGTACTGCTGGTATAGTATACAACTGAACAGAGGAATGTACTGCTGGTATAGTATACAACAGAACAGAACAAGGAATGTACTGCTGGTATAGTATACAACAGAACAGAGGAATGTACTGCTGGTATAGTATACAACAGAACAGAGGAATGTACTGCTGGTATAGTATACAACAGAACAGAAGGAATGTACTGCTGGTACAGTATACAACAGAACAGAGGAATGTACTGCTGGTATAGTATACAACAGAACAGAGAATGTACTGCTGGTATAGTATACAACTGAACAGAGGAATGTACTGCTGGTATAGTATACAACAGAACAGAACAGAGGAATGTACTGCTGGTATAGTATACAACTGAACAGAGGAATGTACTGCTGGTATAGTATACAACAGAACAGAGGAATGTACTGCTGGTATAGTATACAACAGAACAGAGGAATGTACTGCTGGTATAGTATACAACAGAACAGAGGAATGTACTGCTGGTATAGTATACAACAGAACAGAGGAATGTACTGCTGGTATAGTATACAACAGAACAGAGGAATGTACTGCTGGTATAGTATACAAAAGAACAGAGGAATGAACTGCTGGTATAGTATACAAACAGACAGGGAATTTATTGCTGGTATAGTATACAACAGAACAGAACAGAGGAATGTACTGCTGGTATAGTATATAACAGAACAGAAGAATGTACTGCTGGTATAGTGTACAACAGAACAGAGGAATGTACTGCTGGTATAGTATACAACAGAACAGATGAATGTACTGCTGGTAAATTATACAACAGAACAGAACAGAGGAATGTACTGCTGGTATAGTATACTACAGAAAAGAGGAATGTACTGCTGGTATAGTATACAACAGAACAGAGGAATGTACTGCTGGTATAGTATACAACAGAACAGATGAATGTACTGCTGGTAAATTATACAACAGAACAGAACAGAGGAATGTACTGCTGGTATAGTATACTACAGAAAAGAGGAATGTACTGCTGGTATAGTATACAACAGAACAGAGGAATGTACTGCTGGTATAGAATACAACAGAAACAGAACAGAGGAATGTACTGCTGGTATAGTATACAACAGAACAGAGGAATGTACTGCTGGTATAGTATACAACAGAACAGAGGAATGTACTGCTGGTATAGAATACAACAGAACAGAATAATGTACTGCTGTACTAGTATACAACAGAACAGAGGAATGTACTGCTGGTATAGTATACAACAGAACAGAGAAATGTACTGCTGGTATAGTATACAACAGAACAGAGGAATGTACTGCTGGTATAGTATACAACAGAACAGAACAGAGGAATGTACTGCTGGTATAGTATACAACAGAACAGAGGAATGTACTGCTGGTATAGTATACAACAGAACAGAACAGAGAATGTACTGCTGGTATAGTATACAACAGAACAGAGGAATGTACTGCTGGTATAGTATACAACAGAACAGAGAATGTACTGCTGGTATAGTATACAACAGAACAGAGGAATGTACTGCTGGTATAGTATACAACAGAACAGAGGAATGTACTGCTGGTATAGTATACAACAGAACAGAATAATGTACTGCTGGTATAGTATACAATTGAATAGAGGAATGTACTGCTGGTATAGTATACAACAGAACAGAACAGAAAATGTACTGCTGGTATAGTATACAACTGAACAGACGAATGTACTGCTGGTATAGTATACAACAGAACAGAGGAATGTATTTTTGGTATAGAATACAACAGAACAGAGGAATGTACTGCTGGTATAGAATACAACAGAACAGAACAGAGGAATGTACTGCTGGTATAGTATACAACAGAACAGAGGAATGTACTGCTGGTATAGTATACAACTGAACAGAGGAATGTACTGCTGGTATAGTATACAACAGAACAGAACAGAGGAATGTACTGCTGGTATAGTATACAAACAGAACAGAGGAATGTACTGCTGGTATAGTATACAACAGAACAGAGGAATGTACTGCTGGTATAGTATACAACAGAACAGAACAGAGGAATGTACTGCTGGTATAGTATACAACAGAACAGAGGAATGTACTGCTGGTATAGTATACAACAGAACAGAGGAATGTACTGCTGGTATAGTATACAACAGAACAGAACAGAGGAATGTACTGCTGGTATAGTATACAACAGAACAGAGGAATGTACTGCTGGTATAGTATACAACAGAACAGAGGAATGTACTGCTGGTATAGTATACAACAGAACAGAACAGAGGAATGTACTGCTGGTATAGTATACAACTGAACAGAGGAATGTACTGCTGGTATAGTATACAACAGAACAGAACAGAGGAATGTACTGCTGGTATAGTATACAACAGAACAGAGGAATGTACTGCTGGTATAGTATACAACAGAACAGAGGAATGTACTGCTGGTATAGTATACAACAGAACAGAATAATGTACTGCTGGTACAGTATACAACAGAACAGAGGAATGTACTGCTGGTATAGTATACAACAGAACAGAATAATGTACTGCTGGTATAGTATACAACTGAACAGAGGAATGTACTGCTGGTATAGTATACAACAGAACAGAACAGAGAATGTACTGCTGGTATAGTATACAACTGAACAGAGGAATGTACTGCTGGTATAGTATACAACAGAACAGACAGGAATGTACTGCTGGTATAGTATACCAACAGAACAGAGGAATGTACTGCTGGTATAGTATACTAACAGAACAGAAGGAATGTACTGCTGGTATAGTATACAACAGAACAGAGGAATGTACTGCTGGTATAGTATACAACAGAACCAGAGGAATGTACTGCTGGTATAGTATACAACAGACAGAACAGAGGAATGTACCTGCTGGTATAGTATCCAACAGAACAGAGGAACTGTACTGCTGGTATAGTATACAACAGACAGAGGAATGTACTGCTGGTATAGTATCAACAACTGAACAGAGGAATGTACTGCTGGTATAGTATACAACAGACAGAGAATGTACTGCTGGTATAGTATACAACAGAACAGAGGAATGTACTGCTGGTATAGTATACAACAGAACAGAGGAATGTACTGCTGGTATAGTATACAACAGAACAGAACAGAGGAATGTACTGCTGGTATAGTATACAACAGAACAGAGGAATGTACTGCTGGTATAGTATACAACAGAACAGAGGAATGTACTGCTGGTATAGTATTACAACAGAACAGATGAATGTACTGCTGGTAAAGTATACAACAGAACAGAGAATGTACTGCTGGTATAGTATACCAACAGAACAAGGAATGTACTGCTGGTATAGTATACAACAACAAGATATGTACTGCTGTATAGTATACAACAGAACAGAGGAATGTACTGCTGGTATAGTATACAAACAGAACAGAGGAATGTACTGCTGGTATAGTATACAAAAGAACAGAGGAATGAACTGCTGGTATAGTATACAACAGAACAGAAGCAGGAATGTACTGCTGGTATAGTATACAACAGAACAGAATGAATGTGTACTGCTGTATAGTATACAACAGAACAGAAGAATGTACTGCTGGTATAGTATACAACTGAACAGAGGAATGTACTGCTGGTATAGTATAACAACAGAACAGAGGCAATGTTATGTACTGCTGGTATAGTATGAACAACAGAAAGAGGAATGTACTGCTGGTATAGTATACAACAGAAAAAACAGAGGAATGTACTGCTGGTATAGTATACAACAGAACAGACGAGGAATGTACTGCTGGGTATAGTATACAACTGAACAGAGGAATGTACTGCTGGTATAGTATACAACAGAAAGACAGAGGAATGTACTGCTGGTATAGTATACAACAGAACAGAGGAAAGTACTGCTGGTATAGTATACAACCAGAACAGAGAATGTACTGCTGGTATAGTATACAACAGAACAGAACAGAGGAATGTACTGCTGGTATAGTATACAACTGAACAGAGGAATGTACTGCTGGTATAGTATACAACAGAACAGAACAGAGGAATGTACTGCTGGTATAGTATACAACAGAACAGAGGAATGTACTGCTGGTATAGTATACAACAGAACAGAGGAATGTACTGCTGGTATAGTATACAACAGAACAGAGGAATGTACTGCTGGTATAGTATACAACAGAACAGAGAATGTACTGCTGGTATAGTATACAACAGAACAGAAGAATGTACTGCTGGTATAGTATACAACAGAACAGAGGAATGTACTGCTGGTATAGTATACAACAGAACAGAGGAATGTACTGCTGGTATAGTATACAAAAGGAACAGAGGAATGTACTGCTGGTATAGTATACAACAGACAGAACAGAGGAATGTACTGCTGGTATAGTATACAACAGAACAGAGGAATGTACTGCTGGTATAGTATACAACAGAACAGAGGAATGTACTGCTGGTATAGTGTACAACAGAACAGAGGAATGTACTGCTGGTATAGTATACAACAGAACAGAGGAATGTACTGCTGGTATAGTATACAACAGAACAGACAGAGAATGTACTGCTGGTATAGTATACAACAGAAAAGAGGAATGTACTGCTGGTATAGTATACAACAGAACAGAACAGAGGAATGTACTGCTGGTATAGTATACAAGCAGAACAGAGGAATGTACTGCTGGTATAGTATACAACAGAACAGAACAGAGGAATGTACTGCTGGTATAGTATACAACAGAACAGAGGAATGTACTGCTGGTATAGGTATACAACAGAACAGAGGAATTGTACTGCTGGTATAGTATACAACAGACAGACAGAGGAATGTACGCTGGTATAGTTACAACTGAACAGAGGAATGTACTGCTGGTATAGTATTACAACAGAAGCAAGAGGAATGTACTGCTGGTATAGTATACAACAACAGAACAGAGGAATGTACTGCTCGGTATAGTATACAACAGAACAGAGGAATTACGCTGGTATAGTATAACAACCGAACCAGAGGGAATGTACTGCTGGTATAGTATACAACAGAAACAGAAGCTGAGGATGTACGCTGGTATAGTATACACAGAACAGAGGGAATGTTACTGCTGGTATAGTATACAACAGAACAGAGGAATGTACTGCTGGTATAGTATACAACAGAACAGAAACAGAGGAATGTACTGCTGGTATAGTATACAACTGAACAGGAGGAATGTACTGCTGGTATAGTATACAACAGAACAGAACAGAGGAATGTACTGCTGGTATAGTATACAACAGAACAGAGGAATGTACGCTGGTATAGTATACAACAGAACAGAGGAATGTACTGCTGGTATAGTATACAACAGAACAGAGTAATGTACTGCTGGTACAGAACAGACAGCGGAATGTACTGCTGGTATAGTATACAACAGAACAGAGGAATGTACTGCTGGTATAGTATACAACAGAACAGAGGAATGTACTGCTGGTATAGTATACAACAGAACAGAACAGAGGAATGTACTGCTGGTATAGTATACAACTGAACAGAGGAATGTACTGCTGGTATAGTATACAACAGAACAGAACAGAGGAATGTACTGCTGGTATAGTATACAACAGAACAGAGGAATGTACTGCTGGTATAGTATACAACAGAACAGAGGAATGTACTGCTGGTATAGTATACAACAGAACAGAATAATGTACTGCTGGTACAGTATACAACAGAACAGAGGAATGTACTGCTGGTATAGTATACAACAGAACAGAATAATGTACTGCTGGTATAGTATACAATTGAATAGAGGAATGTACTGCTGGTATAGTATACAACAGAACAGAACAGAAAATGTACTGCTGGTATAGTATACAACTGAACAGAGGAATGTACTGCTGGTATAGAATACAACAGAACAGAACAGAGGAATGTACTGCTGGTATAGTATACAACAGAACAGAGGAATGTATTTTTGGTATAGAATACAACAGAACAGAGGAATGTACTGCTGGTATAGAATACAACAGAACAGAACAGAGGAATGTACTGCTGGTATAGTATACAACAGAACAGAGGAATGTACTGCTGGTATAGTATACAACAGAACAGAGGAATGTACTGCTGGTATAATATACAACAGAACAGAACAGAGGAATGTACTGCTGGTATAGTATACAACTGAACAGAGGAATGTACTGCTGGTATAGTATACAACAGAACAGAACAGAGGAATGTACTGCTGGTATAGTATACAACAGAACAGAGGAATGTACTGCTGGTATAGTATACAACAGAACAGAGGAATGTACTGCTGGTATAGTATACAACAGAACAGAACAGAGGAATGTGGTCCTCTGTAGCTCAGCTGGTAGAGCACTTCGCTTGTAACGCCAAGGTAGTGGGTTCGATCCCCGGGACCACCCATACACAAAAAATGTATGCACGCATGACTGTACGTCGCTTTGGATAAAAGCGTCTGCTAAATGTCATATTATTATTATTATTATTATTGCTGGTATAGTATACAACAGAACAGAGGAATGTACTGCTGGTATAGTATACAACAGAACAGAGGAATGTACTGCTGGTATAGTATACAACAGAACAGAATAATGTACTGCTGGTACAGTATACAACAGAACAGAGGAATGTACTGCTGGTATAGTATACAACAGAACAGAATAATGTACTGCTGGTATAGTATACAACTGAATAGAGGAATGTACTGCTGGTATTGTATACAACAGAACACAGGAATGTACTGCTGGAATGGTATACATCAACAGAGCAGAGCAGGTTGACTGGAGGTCTGGCCTCCCTAGAGACTGTACTGTACATTATATAGAGAGATTTATTGCCTGATCTCTCCAGGCTAGAGGAGATACTGCCCCCTGCCGTTAGCTCCGTCCTCCTACATCACTGCTGCCTATTGCCGTGTCAGCCCCACCAGGGGTCTTGTCCACTCTATACTGGCTTATAGCTGTGTCCTCAGTAACCACACGGACCTCTGGTACTTACACACATGGGTTGTTTCACTATTATCTGACTAGAGAAATCACCAGTTAAAAGGAGAATATTGGTTGTTTTGTGTATGACATAATAACAGAGTGGGATATACATTTCAAAGTGGAAGCTGGCTCGAATTAGCAGTGTTATTGAGGTAGAAGGATAAGCTTACTATAGTATCACATATAATTATAATTATAAAAAGTATTAGATTGTATTAATAATATGTATTGTTATAATTATAAGGTAATTGTAATATATAATTATCGTTTAATAATAGCAATAACATTTACTGATAATAATCATAATTACAATAATAACAATAATGTATTTAAATTACTTTGGATGTTCATGCTAAATATACTGTTAATTTATGCACACTGAATAATGTCTATATTTATGTATATAATGAATACAGATTAAAGGAATGTTAATTAGGTGTATGTTACAGCACACTTGACTGAAAACAGCGCATTTTAAGTGACATTGAGGTAAACAGCTCTGCGTAGGCTAACTGTACAACAATGTATAGGATGGCTGTCAATTGAAGTGACGATGTGGTCAAAAGTACAGTAGGACTGTGATTGAAACTGGAGGGAGAATTTTGAAAGAGGTTTACAGTTTCAGGCTAGATTTAGGACTGGACAGAGGCTTTGCCATATTGTCGATTATTGAAAAGGTTCAGCTGGTAGGTGATTGCTTAATGTAATCTGGGCTATATTGTACGCAAAAAGTACCATAGGCTATGTGAATCATATCACTTTTGAATCATAAACCTCAACTTGAGGTTAAAAATAAAGAAGAACGTTGAATATGTATCATAACATGTATATTACTTTGACGAATGAATGATGATCATTGATGGTGATAATGATGATAACACTATTTAGCCTCCAAATATCACTCAGCCTCTTTAAAACATGAAACTGTCATTGTTAATTGTAACGTGCGCCGTGATCTGTATATGGCTTCGACATGTATCCACGTCCAATAGACGTCTCTAATAGAAACTTTAAATCAGTGAAATAATTGTGTAGTTCCTAGTTGACTTGAGGACCAGGAGAGACCAGCCAGAAGGGAGCAGAGCCTGGAGATCAACACCAATATGGACTGGTGTCCGACGGGCTGGAGGAGTGGGTTACACCTCCCTCAGGCCGACCGGCGCACTGCATACACACACACACACACACACACACACACACACACACACACACACACACACACACACACACACACACACACTCACACACACACACACACACACACACTCGGTGCTATAGCTGAACCCCATCTTTCCAATACTCCACTTGACGCTATTATCAACTGCAAGTTGACAAGGAAGAAAAACCTGGATAATAGCAAATATCACTGTAATAAAAAATAATGTTTATATGTTTTATATAATATTTTTTTTATTTCAGTTGACAAGAAGTTTGCGCAATAAATACTGCCTGGATGTTACCTCAATTATCTCACTACTTGCATTGAGCATGGAAACGTTATTGTCATAAAACAAGTTAATTTCCCCAATATGCGCTGCAGCAGACTAAAGAACATTCTGCCAGTGCATGTCTTCCCGCTCCACTGTCCTCTCCGTGTTGTTCCAACCAGGGTGCCATTTCAGAGCGAGAGGGCGGAGATGGAATATTCAGATCAGCTGAGTGACAGCTCGTGTTTTCCACGGTTCTCAGAACTCCACTGGCTCCTTCCACCAACTCCTCACTTCAGAGTTGAGGCTACTAAAAACATCGGACGCTAGGGGATAGAGACGTTGCCTGCCTCTATGTGCAGGGCACTTTGCTGATCTTTTGGGGGTCGCTTTTTAATTACTTTTTATTTTAGTTGTCTGAAGACCCGTTTAGTGAGCTGATTATTCTACAGAAGTTAATTTTCCGTGCTTTCCTCTTTGGAATCAGCAGCAGCAGACCCGCAGTGAGGCATGTCTTACCCCCAGGGTTACCTCTATCAGCCGCCGGGCTCCCTGGCGCTCTACTCCTGCCCGGCTTACGGGGCTTCAGCCCTGGCCGCCCCGAGGAGCGACGAGCTGGCCAGGTCCTCCAGTGGATCAGCCTTTAGTCCTTACCCCGGATCAGCTGCTGCCTTCACGGCTTCAGCCAGCGGCTTCTCCAGCCCAGTGCCATACTCCACAGACCCTGCCACGGGATTCCCTTCCTACATGGTAAGTACTCTACTTCCACTTATTCGTATTAGACAAATTATGGCAGTATGCATAAAAGCGATACAGGAGGGACAGCCTGGTGGAAAATAATTAGCTCTAATTTTGGCATTTAGTAGCCTACCATAGAGTATTTGCGTGCAGCGTGCAGAGAGCTACGGTTTCAGAGTGGGTCTAATGCGCTGTACAGTTCAAGGGTAAAATGAACGAGATCCTGCACACAATTATTTATTCGAGCTGTTTGGCACGGATTAAAATTGTTCGTAGAAAGCATTGCATTTATCATAACGATACATATTCATGTGGTACATTATATTGTCTATCGTGCGTGAAGGTTGTAGGCTATGTATTGATAAATGGAATATTCTGTTTCTTCTTATTGCAAAAATTATCTGTGTATTCGTAGGCCCGTGTTTAACACAGTGCATGGCTAATTGAGTGGAATAATGCCCACCACAAAGAATAATATGATGTAAGCCAATAGTCTTAATTGAAATGAGCCTATAGCCTAATATCATATCCTTCGAATGGGAAATAAAATAGATTAAGTTTGTTCTCCATTTTGACAGTCACAAACTATATGCAATTTAAATTATTGGTATTAATATTAAATTAAATAAGCGAAATTTAAACATGAAAATAGGAATTACAATGCTAATGACATGGGTCTCGACGCGTTTAAAAAAGGTGCACATCCACTGGGTAGTTAATTGGATTTGTGATGCTGTAAAGCAATGATATGCTAACACGTCTCTCTCTCTCTGACAACAAAACTAATCTAGCTAAAGAAAAGCAGGAAGTTAGGCGGTGATTACTGGAAATTAGTGCAATTACGATGCATAATTCATCATTTATTTAGCATAATGCAATGCGATTAATCAAACCGATAATGATCAGGGTAATACAACGATTATATAGGCCCAACTCACAATACACATTAAGTTAACTCTCAACACACACAACCACAATACACAACCTGTTGTGTTTAATTTTGTGTTAAAATGTTTCTATATGTATTACCAAAATTCTAAATTCTAACAAAACCTTTACTAATAATTGTTCCTTTCTAGAGCTCTCCTTACGACACGCAGGGCATGGCGGGGGCGCTCAGCTACCACCCGTATGGCAGCCCGGGATACTCCTACCAGCTCAACGACCCGGCCTACCGCAAGAACGCGACCCGAGACGCCACCGCCACCCTGAAGGCCTGGCTACAGGAGCACAGGAAGAACCCCTACCCCACCAAGGGAGAGAAGATCATGTTGGCCATCATTACTAAGATGACCCTGACGCAGGTGTCCACCTGGTTCGCCAACGCCAGGAGGAGGCTGAAGAAGGAGAACAAGATGACGTGGGCTCCCCGGAATAAGAGTGAGGATGAGGATGATGGAGACGGAGAGAGGAATGGTGACTGCTTGGAGAAGAACCTTGACAACAGTGAGACGTCCGCGGAGGATGAAGGTAAAGCACAAGACCCAGCCCATGACCCAGTCAACAGCCCGAGCTGCACAGTTCAGGGAATTAATGGCGGGTTTTATTTATTTGATGGTTATCCACAGATTATTAACGACATGTCTATACAGACAGAAAATAGGTGACACATTTCAATTGGCAGGCATGAAACTGAACGAGGCCTAATTATTATAATTATTATTAAGAATGAGAAAAATAATCATAATAATGTCGAATGCCATGGCTATTATATGATAATTATTCCTCTCAATCTCTTTTTTGTTGTTGTTGTTGTTGTTGCAGGTATCAGTTTGCACGTTGATACCCTCACAGACCATTCTTGTTCAGCGGAGTCTGATGGGGATAAGGTGAGCTGTAGGATCGGGGACCTGGTCTGTGAGTCTGGGTCAGACACTAAGGACAAATGTGAGGATGATGATGATGATGATCACGAGCTGAAGAATGATGAACGACACCGAAGCCTGTCACCTAAACCCGTGACATCATCACCACTAACAGGGCTCGAGGCCTCGGTCTTAAACCATCACCACCGGGAAAACAACAACAAATCATGTCTTGACAACCGAATGTCTTCCGGTCCTCACAATCAAGCCGTCAAACCCAAACTGTGGTCGTTAGCGGAGATCGCTACTTCAGACCCAAAGCAGCAGCAGCATCACCCGGGGCAGACCTGCCCATCCCTCGGTCTTCTAACATCCACCTCCTCCACCCCTTCCCCGGCCGTCCCTGGCACTGTGTACTCCGCCTCTTCCATCCTAGGAGGACCCATCTACTACACGTCTCCGTTTTACAGTAATTACACAAACTATGGCAACTTCAGCTCGCTGCAGGGTCAAGGGATTCTGCAGTATAACTCTGCTGCTAACGACGGACTCACACAGACTGCTGCTGAGGTCAGCGCCATGCATAAACACACCACTGACTCTCTGCTTAAAACGAACTCTAACCACGTTGAACAACAGTTCAGACCCTCACATTTATACTCTAAGAAAGGTACGTAACATGCAACAAATACAACAAACATTGTGTTTTTGTGCAATTATAGTTTCAAAATAATGACTTTTATTTTATGTATTATAATTCACTTCATTGGCCTTCTACTGAATATGTGATGTTTTAAAAGAACATAGACCTATTGCTCACTCCCAGAAGGCTTATGAAGGCCTCAGTGTTATCAGCGCTAGTGTAGGCCTGAGTTGGTGGTAGCTGTAATGCCAGCCTGTGTGTCAGAATGTCTCTCAGGGCAATAAGCAGAGATATGTTGTTGTCATAACAGAGGTTCTATTAACAGAACTTATTGAGACCTGCTCACACAGTAGGAACACAGCGTTACCTAGCAAGGTAAGAAGATTGGCTATTATGGACACCAAATGATTGTGTTTTATAATTGGTTACACAATAATTAGATACCATCATGTTTGATTTTAACAACAAGTTGTGCAATTTATATTATAGTATCAGTGACTGGTGGGCCACTTTTTGTTATGTGAGACCTTTACAACTTCAGCTCTTACTTAATACAACCCGGAAGGACTTTAGGGCAAGCTCTGTGGGCTAAAGGTGAGGTTCTAAAGGTCATGTTATGGCTCTGATTCAGGTCTATAGGTAGGTATCACCCCTGCACCCTGGTCTTAACATTAACCTAACTAACCTTTCTCGAAAGTAAAGAGCAGCATCTTGCTCCTCAGACAAGACGCCTGGCCTACAGCACTATAGCTGTTCTCCTCCGAGACAGGCCCGAAGGATTAATTAAACCTGATTCAGGGTTGGGGGATGAATTAACCCTGACTTATTCTATCATTTCACTTTCGTTTTCATGAGATGTGCGTTGACTGGTTCAGTGGATGTCCCGCTTTATGTGATGATTTTGGAAGACGGTATTTCTCAGGATGCATCTGCTTCAATGCCACGGTATATTATACTTTATGTGAAGACAATATTAGGCATATTATACTTTATGTGAAGACAATATTAGGTATATTATACTTCATGTGAAGACAATATTAGGTACATTATACTTTATGTGAAGACAATATTAGGTAGATTATACTTTATGTGAAGATAATATTAGGTATTTTATACTTTATGTGAAGATTATATAAGGCCTTCTGTATCTTATTTGTAAAGGATGTATGAGGTCTGGAGATGGGACTGATGAACTTGAGCAATCTAAGTGGAATACATTTGATATTTATTTTTTTAATGACGGAAAATGCTGCCTTTAATTTATGCAAGTTGTATTGCAAAGGACACTGAACATTGTTTTGTAAATACATTATGCCCGTTTTTATTTGAAACGCATTTGAAAGTTACACAATCTTGTTAACAAGAGTACTTTTACTAATGTATATCTTATTGTAAATAAAACGCGCTAGTGTGTTATACTGGCGAGGTAGTGCTATTTATTATTCAAAGGAAAACCAAATTAAAATGTTTTCCTCTGTATTTCAATCTGCATTCATTATTTCATTAATCTCTTTCATATTGTCGCATGAAAATGTATTTCTCTTTGGTTAGGCTACTGCTTTTAAAAATCTCATTATTAATCAAGTATAAACGATAAGACTTTTGGGAATGCCGTAGCCTGTATTCATTGATATGTTTGTTTGAGACTGCACAGTGGAGAGAAGCTTACCACCTATCCGTGTTCTAAAGGGCCTTTTCACGCCATTCTTATGGCCGTTTAGCTCCATTCGGGGACTACTCGTGACCTTGGTTGGGATAAATGATATGCTTATTATAAATGATATAGTTATTATTATATAAATGATGTACTTATATCCGTGGCTGTCCGGGTTTATTTTTCAGTGTGATTAATCCGGCTCTAGGAGCAGTATGATGAGTTCCCAGCGGAGTGATCCCCCGGGCCCAGCCTCAGTCAGTATGCGGGTCAGTCGGTCTTCTTTACGGGCGGATATTAAACCATCCATAAAGCGGTGTCTAAACAGCCAGCCGCCAGCTCCAATGGCCTGTCTCATGCATTCATCCGACCGGCTATACCTCGCTGATCTTCCTTTCATCTGTTTATTTGTTTTTATTTGGCAAAGGGAATTATTATTATTATTAGTATTAACCTACTAATGCTTTATTTAGGCTATTTGCATAACTTCCAGAAGGGGAATTGCAACCTGTTTTCCTCATCTGAATAGGAGGCAAATTATGAAATATTTTCAAAGACAGAATATAGATTCTGTTGTTGTAACAGTTGGAACACTTTTTTAAAAACTGGAATGTGAGCAACACTGAAATATGTGTGATAAAAATGGAAATTAAAATGCAATTAATGGGTAGGACTATTGTTTCATCGCGTCCTTCAGGCTGACGAAATATGTTTTTCAAAGCGCAGCACCAACATTTAAATATCTGTTACAATGTATGTTTAGACAGCTCTTTTCTCTCCGAGCTTTACGGCATTTCCTACATTTCTGTCTGGGTTATTCCCTTTCCAGTCCTCTGAGAGGCGGTGAGAGAGCTGTACGTTCTTCATGACTTCTGAGGTGAATGTTATTGAGTCTCTTGGGACGCCACTTCACCTAGAAAGTTTTCCTTTCCGCCTCAACTTCCTAATGTCTGGCCCGGTGTCTGTAGGCCTATTGGGGAGTCAAGCAGCCCGGTGTCTGTAGGCCTATTGGGGAGTCAAGCAGCCCCTCTCTTTTCCCCTCTCTCCCCCAACCCCTCTCTCTTCCAGACCATTCTCTCTCGCTCTCGCTCTCGCTCTCGATCTCTAGTCGCTTTACTTTCATTAGGGCTGATTTATTGAAATGCAGACTTAATGTGAGGTGGGCTCCCCAGGGATCTCACTGTTGTCAAATAGACCCAGAGGCGCTTTCCTTTCCACGGAGAGAGGCTCTGAGCTGCCTTCCACCGAGGCCTGCCCTGCTCCTATCCACGGCCTCTCTCTCCCAACCTCTCTCTACCTCGCTCTACCTCGCTCTCCCAGCCTCTCTCTACCTCTCTCTCCCAGCCTCTCTCTCCCAGCCTCTCTCTACCTCTCTCTCCCAGCCTCTCTCTACCTCTCTCTACCTCGCTCTCCCAGCCTCTCTCAACCTCTCTCTTCCTCTCTCTCCCAGCCTCTCTCTACCTCTCTCTACCTCTCTCTCCCAGCCTCTCTCTACCTCTCTCTACCTTGCTCTCCCAGCCTCTCTCTACCTCTCTCTACCTCTCTCTCCCAGCCTCTCCCTACCTCTCTCTACCTCTCTCTACCTCGCTCTCCCAGCCTCTCTCAACCTCTCTACCTCTCTCTCCCAGCCTCTCTCTACCTCTCTCTACCTCTCTCTACCTCTCTATCCCAGCCTCTCTCTACCTCTCTCTACCTCGCTCTCCCAGCCTCTCTCTACCTCTCTCTCCCAGCCTCTCTCTACCGCTCTCTCTTTCGCTCTCTACCTCTTTCTACTCCCTTCAAATGGCACCATTTGTTCTCAATAAAAATACTTATTGTTTCTGCTGAAGTGCAGTAGCCCCTTTGAACATGAAAATAATTCCACCACCTCTGTGTGTGTTTTAGCGGAATCAGGTGAAAGAGGCTCCGCACAACAAACACAGCCCGCCTGCGATAATTGAATTAATGGTGAATTTATTTACATTTACGTCATTTAGCAGACGCTCTTATCCAGAGCGACTTACAAATTATGTCATGATTAATTATCAAGTCAATATTAATAATTATGTAGTCCTAGATCTTTGTTCCCTTAGAGTTTAATAACTTGACACCGGCCCGCTGACCTGACAAATCCTCTGTATTTACAAAAAGCCTACAGTTTATGTATTCTAGAATAAACTGTAGTCTACTTAACAGTATCATACATTACTCTATATATCACAATAACATAGAGTTTCTCCTCGGAGTGGGCTTTATATATGAATGTGTCATTAGAGCTGATTTGGGTGACCGATGGGATGAGCTTATCTCAGAACATCTCCATAGCATTAATCAAATAAGCAGTTTATTTGTAGATAATTCGTTATCTATATCCCTACCTTATCCTATTTAACACGTCATTTTCCACAACATTTATCTCTGATGCACACCTGCTCTTCCTTATAACAGCGTCAAGTTTAGCCTGCGTGTAGAAAGCCTTATTATAGCCATTTATATAATTAATAAATATTTACAGCACCTACTCAAATTAAGATGATAGCCTATGTGTTGAATCTTTTAACAGTATTACCAGTTAGGTGAGTTATGTTTACAATAAAGATACTTCTAAACGTCTGATTGGATATGTTGTCTATAAAGACACATTCTATGAGTGGCCATATTGTTCGTAGTTCTCGCTTTCAATAACTTGCCTCAAGTGCTAAACTGGTAAGCGCTGTTTTCAATGGCTTAACCAAATCATTATGGATTACCATTGGTTATGAATATGTCACTTATGTGATGCTGCCAATATGATATTGACATTATTGGCCTAGGAAATACACTTAGGTAGCCTAATCTTCATAGTGTGTGTGTATATTCCCGGTTTGAAGCTGCTAAGTGATAAACTAAAAAGATATGTTTCCTTCATGACATAACTGCTTTGGTCCTTTTCTAAATGTAACAGATCATTCTCACTGGTTTAATTTACCATAAAGGTCGCGTCGTAAATACCGTTCAGTTGGAAAAGGAAAGAGAATTATAAACAAATCCAGTACAGATGTGTAGAATACAGCACATCAAAGTGGTGTCGACCTTTCAAAGTCAGACCAAGGCCTGTCCACTCATAAAGGTGTCGGGAGAGATGTTCTCTGCTCGCTCTGATCAAGGACCGGGAACGGGAAAGAACTCTGATGTTTGTCCATACCACGATCTAAATAACGTCATTAGGGGCTCGGGCTTGGCTTCCACTATTTAATTGACAGTTGTGGTTTATGACAGGAGAGAGTTAAGAGTAACACGGTGAGAGACACTTTGAATCTGACATGTATTAAAACCTCCGTCTACAGCGCTAGGCTACCCTATGTAGGGAAACTAAACAGAAGGGAATGGCTCGAATAGAGTTCTGTGAATTTTAAGGCCTTCCTTAACTCATTGCACTAAAATCGTGAAGTAATATATTGAATTAAAGAATAATATTGCCTTATTCGTGGTGCAACGCAACCTCAAAAAAGAATTCTCAAAACAAAACATTCAATGTTTTTTGCAAAATGTACAAACGTGACACACTTCCAGAAATTATTATAGGATGCATTTTTTACATTAGAGGAATTCATAAGATAAATACATTTGAGACAAACCATCAACTTCACTGAAAATGGCTGAATGAAGCAAGTCAAAAGAGGAAACCCTCTCTGGCCTGTGTAGCTGATTTAATGAAGAAGTGAGGGGATTTCAGCACTACTGTGAATGGGAGAGCAGAGGGGGAGACGGACCACTGGTCTTTTTGATAAGTATGTTGTCATACCACTGGGAAATATCAAATATTGATCTTTAAATATGAAGTAAGAGAGACATTTCAAATGTTTTACTGATATTCATGAGACACATTAAACAGCTATTTACCCACTCATAATGAGACACATTGTGTATTTTCAATCTTTAGAGCTATACATTGATGTTGATATTTCTGACAATGTTAAATGTTCTCATTCTAGTTCTGTCAGTGACTGAAGAGAAACTACAACATTACACTAATATGGTCCAGGGAAGGTAGAAATCTACACAACACCAGTTTAGTCCAGATATGGTCCAGGGAAGGTAGAAATCTACACAACACCAGTTTGGTCCAGATATGGTCCAGGGAAGGTAGAAATCTATCACGTTTCAGGAGAAGATACAGATGCAGACAGTGTTGAAGTAACACAAGTTTATTACAAAAACAGGGGGCAGGCAAACGACAGGTCAAGGGCAGGCAGAGGTCAGTAATCCAGATCAGAGTCCAAAAGGTACAGAACGGCAGGCAGTCCCAGGGTCAGGGCAGGCAGAGGTCAATAATCCAGGGTGGTGTGACAAGGTACAGAACGGCAGGCAGTCTCAGGGTCAGGGCAGGCAGAATGGTCAAAACTAGGAAAACTAGAAAACAGGAACTTGAGAAAGACAGGAGCAAAGGGAAAAGAGCTTGTAGGCTTGACGAAACAAAATGAACTGGCAACAGACCAACAGAGAACACAGGTATAAATACACTGGGGTTAATGGGGAAGATGGGCGACACCTGGAGGGGTTGGAGACAATCACAAAGACAGGTGAAACAGATCAGGGTGTGACAGTACCCCCCCCCCCCCCCCCCCCCCTCTAGGGGTGTCACCTGGTGTCCTACCTGGGCGTATACCTGGTTGACCGGGGTGCCGGCGTTGAAACTCAGTGATGAGGCCATCTCCTCCAACACCATCCTCACTGCGAAAAGCTCACGATTCCCCACATCATAATTCCTCTCCATGGTGTTGAGGCGATTGGAGAAGAAGGCGCAGGGGTGTGGTCCAGGGCCAAACGCTGGGACAGGACCACCCCCACTCCAACATCCAAATCATCGTCTCCACCACGAACTGGCGGGACGGGTCAGGATGAACCAAGATGGGAGCAGTGGTGAAACGGTGTTTGAGGTCCCGGAACACCCAGTCAGCAGCTGGGGACCATGTGAATGGAAACTTTGGAGAGGTGAGTTCAGACAGGGGGAAAGCCCCTGTAACCCCGAATAAAGCAGCGATAAAATATGGTGAATCCCAGGAAACGTTGCAGCTGCACTCTGGACATAGGCTCGGGCCAATCCACCACCGCTCTCACCTTCCTGGGATCCATCTGTACTCTCCCTGCAGTGATGATGTAGCCCAGGAAGGGGATGATGGAGCAATGGAATTCACATTTCTCTGTTTTCACAAAAAGCTTGTTCTCCAGGAGGTGTTGGAGGACATGTTGGACGTGGAGCACATGTTCTTGGATGGAGCGGGCGAAGATGAGGATGTCGTCAAGGTAGACAAAGATGAACCGGTTCAACATGTCGCGGAGAACATCATTAACCAGGGCCTGGAACACAGCTGGAGCATTGGTACGGCCAAATGGCATGACCAGATACTCGTCGTGACTGTTGGCCGTGTTGAAGGCAGTCTTCCACTCGTCCCCCTCCCATATCCGCACCAGGTGGTAGGCGTTCCGTAGGTCCAGCTTGGAAAACATGTTGGCCCCCTGGAGTGTCTCGATAGCCGAGGAGATGAGTGGTAGCGGGTAGCGGGTCTTCACCGTGATGTACTTGAGGCCCCAGTAGTTGATGCATGGGCGCAGGGTTTTGTCCTTCTTCTCCACAAAGAAGAACCATGTGCCGGCGGGAGAGGCAGAAGGACAGATGAACCCGGCAGCCAGGGAGTCCTCAATGTAGGTCTCCATAGCCTTGGTCTCTGGACCCGACAGTGAGTACAGTCGTCCCCGGGGTGGAGTGGTGCCTGGGAGAAGGTCAATTCCGCAGTCGTAGGGTCGGAGCGGCAGGAGCGAAGTGGTCCGGGCCTTACTGAACACCTCCCGGAGGTCCTGGTACTCCACGGGAATGGCGGAGATCCGAGGCAACTTCAGAGCCCCCAGGAAGACGTCCCAGGGCAGGCTGCACTGCCTTCAGGCAATGAGCATGATAGAACGGACTCCAGCCCATGATGGCACCAGTAGACCAGTCAATAAAGGGGTTGTGTTGCTGGAGCCAAGAGAAATCCAATACCACGGGAACCTGAGGAGACTTAATTAGCAGGAATTGGATTATATCGCTGTGGTTCCCTGATACTCTTAGGTTGATGGGGTGGTTTTAGCTAGGTGGTGGAGCTGGTGGTGGAGATACGCTACTGGTCAAAAGTTTTAGAACACCTACTCATTCAAGGGTTTTTCTTTATTTTGACAAGGTACAGAACGGCAGGCAGGCTCAGGTTCAGGGCAGGCAGAATGGTCAAAACTGGGAAAACTAGAAAACAGGAACTTGAGAAAGACAGGAGCAAGGGGAAAACCGCTTGTAGGCTTGACGAAACAAAACGAACTGGCAACAGACAAACAGAGAACATAGGTATAAATACACTGGGGATAATGGGGAAGATATGCGACACCTTTATGGGGGTGGAGACAATCACAAAGACCAGTGACCAGTAGTCCCGCAATACAGGCAACTCTTCGTGTGAAGTATGTTTTGCCGTTCGGCTGGAGACAGCCTAGCTCTGCCTATTTGCATCGGCTCGGGAAGAGGTGAATCGGCAGACTTTCAGAGACTCTCGGGGGAACTCGGGTAGCCTCAGGTTCTCTCGGCAACGCAGCCATCGGGGACTTCCAGGATGCCTTGGAGGCGAGGTGGAACCAGACCTCCTCTCCTTCCTTCGTTCCCGTAGTCGCCCATTGATCCAAATGGTTAAGGTGATGAGTGAGTCGAGATCTGGGTCAGGGCAGGCAGAATGGTCAAAATCAGGAAAACTAGAAAACAGGAACTTGAGAAAGACAGGAGCAAGGGGAAAAATGCTGGTCAGCTTGACGAAACAAAACGAACTGGCAACAGACAAACAGAGAACACAGGTATAAACACACTGGGGATAATGGGGAAGATATGCAACACCTTTATGGGGGTGGAGACAATCACAAAGAAAGGTGAAACAGATCAGGGTGTGACAAATCTACACAACACCAGTTTGGTCCAGATACGGTCCAGGGAAGGTAGAAATCTACACAACACCAGTTTGGTCCAGATACGGTCCAGGGAAGGTAGAAATCTACACAACACCAGTTTGGTCCAGATACGGTCCAGGGAAGGTAGAAATCTACACAACACCAGTTTGGTCCAGATACGGTCCAGGGAAGGTAGAAATCTACACGACACAGGTTTGGTCCAGATATGTTCCAGGGAATGTAGACATCTACACAACACCAGTTTGGTCCAGATATGGTCCAGGGAAGGTAGAAATCTACACAACACCAGTTTGGTCCTGTTGTATATTTGTATAGAATAAGGCTGCCTGGATATTGATAACATATATGGTATTCCAACCATGTTGCTACATAAAAAAATACAATATAGCTAGGTGGTGCAGTTAGGTGCAGCTAGGTGTAGCTAGGTGGAACTAAGTGGTGTATCTAGGTGGTGTAGGTAGGTTGTTGTAGCTAGGTGGAGCTAGGATGTGTAGCTAGGTGGTGGAGCTAGCTGGAGCTAGGTAGAGCTAGGGGTGGAGATAGGTGGAGCAAGGTGAAGATATGTGTAGCTAGGTCTAGCTAGGTGGTGTAGGTAGGTTTAGCTATGTGTAGCTAGATTGTGTAGCTAGATATAGCTATGTGGAGCTAGCTGGTGGAGATTGGTGCAGCTAGGTGGTGCAGCTAGGTGGTGTAGCTAGGTGTAACTAGGTGGAGCTAATTGGAGGTAATTGGAGATAGGTTGTGTAGCTAGGTGGTGTAGCTAGGTGGTGTAGCTAAGTGGAGGTGAGTGGAGCTAGGTGGTGTAGCTAGGTGTAGCTAGGTGGAACTAGGTGGCGCAAGGTGTTGTAGCTAGGTGTAGCTAGGTGTAACTAGTAAATGTAGCTAGGTGGAGCAAGGGGGAGCTAGGTGGTGTAGCTAGGTGTAGATATTTCGATCTATGGGGCGCTAGGTAGAGTTAGGTGGAGCTATTGCAGCTAGTAGAGGCAGGTGTTGGAGCTAGGTGGAGCTAGGCAATAGAGCTAGGTGTAGCTAGGTGGTGTAGCTAGGTAGAGGTAGGTGGTGAAGCTAGGTGGAGCTAGATGCAGCTAGGTTATGGCGTTAGGTGGTGTAGCTAGGTGGAGGTAGGTCGTGTAGCTAGATATAGCTAATTGGAACTAGGTGGTGTAGCTAGGTGGTATAGCTAGGCAGAGTAGCTAGGTGAAGCTAGTTTTAGCTATGTGGAGCTAGGTGGTGTAGCAAGGTGTAGCTAGGCATAGCTAGGTGGAGTAGCTAGGTGTAGCTGGGTGTAGCTAGGGTGGAGTAGCTAGGTGTAGCTAAGCGGTGTAGCTAGATGGAGTACCTAGGCGGAGCTAGATAGTGTAGCTAGGTGTAGCTAGTTGGTGTAGATAGGTGGAGTAGCTAGGTGGTGGAGCTAGGTATAGCTAGGTGTAGCTACGTGGAACTAGGTGGTGTAGCTAGGTGGTATAGTTTGGTAGTGTAGCTAGGTGTAGCTAGGTGGACTACCTAGGATAAGCTAGGTGGATGTAGGTGGTGGAGCTAGGTGGAGCTAGATGGTGGAACTAGTTGGTGTAGCTAGGTGGAGTAGCTAGGTGTAGCTAGGTGGTAGAGCTAGGTGTAGATAGGTGGTGTAGCTAGGTGGAACTAGGTGGTGTAGCTAGGTGGAGTAGCTAGGTTAAGCTAGGTGGATGTAGGTGGAGGAGCTAGGTGGCGCTAGATGCAGCTAGTTGATGGAGCTAGGTGGTGTAGCTAGGTGTAGCTACATGGTGGAGTTAGGTGTAGCTAGGTGGAACTAGGTGGTGTAGCTAGGTGGCGTAGCTAGGTGGAGTAGTTAGGTGAAGCTATGTTAAGCTAGGTGGAGCTAGGTGGTGTAGGAAGATGTAGCTAAGTGTATTTAGGATGGAGTTGCTAGGTGTAGCTAGGTGGTGTAGCTAGATGGATTAGCTAGGTGTAGCTAGGTGGTGTAGCTAGGTGTTGCTAGTTGGTGTAGCTAGGCGGAGTAGCTAGGTGGAGCTAGAATGTGTAGCTAGGTGGAGCTAGGTGGTGTAGCTAACTGGTGTAGCTAGGTATAGCTAGGTGTAGCAAGCTGGAACTAGGTGGTGTAGCTAGGTGAGGTAGCTAGGTGTAGCTAGGTAGAACTAGGTGATGTAGGTAGGTGGAGTAGATAGGTTAATCTAGGTGGATTTAGGAGGTGTAGCTAGTTGTAGCTAGGTGGTGTAGCTAGGTGGTGGAGCTACACTACCGGTCAAAAATTTAAGAACACCTACTCATTCTTTATTTTGACTATTTTCTACATTGTAAAATAATAGTGAAGACATCAAAACTATGAAATAATAAATATGGAATCATGTTGTAACCAAAAAAGTGTAAAATAAATAAAAATATATTTGAGATTTGAGATTCTTCATATAGCCACCCTTTGCCTTGATGACAGCGTTGCACACTCTTGGCATTCTCTCAACCAGCTTCACCTGGAATGCTTTTCCAACAGTCTTGAAGGAGTTCCCACATATGCTGAGCACTTGTTGGCTGCTTTTTCTTCACTCTGCGGTCCGACTCATCACAAACCATCTCAATATGGTTGAGGTCGGGGGATTGTGGAGGCAAGGTCATCTGATGCAGCACTCCATCACTCTCCTTCTTGGTAAAATAGCCCTTACACAGCCTGGAGGTGTGTTGGGTCATTGTCCTGTTGAAAAACAAATGATATTCCCACTAAGCCCAAACCAGATGGGATGGTGTATCGCTGCAGAATGCTGTGGTAGCCATGCTGGTTAAGTGTGCCTTGAATTCTATATAAATCACAGACAGTGTCACCAGCAAAGCACCCCCACACCATAGCACCTCCTCCTCCATGCTTTACAATGGGAAAAACAAATGCGGAGATCATGCATTCACCCACACCGCATCTCACAAAGACACGGTGGTTGGAACCAAAAATCTCAAATTTGGACTCCAGACCAAAGCACAAATTCCCACTGGTCTAATGTCCATTGCTCGTGTTTCTTGGCCCAAGCAAGTCTCTTCTTATTATTGGTGTCCTTTAGTAGTGGTTTCTTTGCAGAAATTCGACCATGAAGGCCTGATTCACACAATCTCCTCTGAATAGTTGATGTTGAGATGTGTCTGTTACTTGAACTCCGTGAATCATTTATTTGGGCTGCAATAATTTCTGAGGCTGGTAACTCTAATGAACTTATCCTCTGCAGAAGAGGTAACTCTGGATCTTCCATTCGTGTGGCAGTACTCATGAGTGCCAGTTTCATCATAGCGCTTGATGGCTTTTGCGATTGCACAAAGGTCTTGACATTTTCCGGATTGACTGACCTTCATGTCTTAAAGTAATGATGGACTGTCGTTTCTCTTTGCTTATTTGAGCTGTTCTTGCCATAATATGGACTTGGACTTTTACCAAATAGGGCTATCTTCTGTATACCCCCACTACCTTGTCACAACACAACACATTGGCTCAAAACCATTAAGAAGGAAATAAATTCCACAAATTAACTTTTAAGAAGGCACACCTGTTAATTGAAATCCATTCCAGGTGACTACCACATGAAGCTGGTTGAGAGAATGCCAACAGTATGCAAAGTTGTCATCAAGGCAAAGGGTGGCTTTTTGAAGAATCTCAAATGTAAAATATATTTTGATTCATTTAACACTTTTTTGGTTACTACATAATTCCATATGTGTTATAGTTTAGATGTCTTCACTATTGTTCTGCAATGTAGAAAATAGTAAAAATAAAGAAAAACCCTTGAATGAGAAACAGAAAAAAAAACATGAAAAACAGCCCCAGACCATTATTCCTCCTTCACCAAACTTTACATTTGGCACTATGCATTGGGGCAGGTAGCGTTTCCTGGCATCCGCCAAACCCAGATTCGTAAGTCAGACTGCCGGATGGTGGAGCTTGATTTATCTCTCCAGAGAACACGTTTACACTGCTCCAAAGTCCAATGGCTGTGAACTTTACACCATTCCAACCGACGCTTGGCATTGTGCATGGTGATCTTAGGCTTGTGTGCGGCTGCTCAGCCATGGAAACCCATTTCATGAAGCTCCCGACAAATAGTTGTGCTGACGTTGCTTCCAGAGGCAGTTTGGAACTCAGTAGTGAGTGTTGCAACCGCGGACAGACGATTTTTACACGCTACGCTCTTCAGCACTCGGCGGTCCCGTTCTGTGAGCTTGTGTGGCTTATCACTTCGCGACTGAGCCGTTGTTGCTCCTAGACGTTTCCACTTCACAATAACAGCACTTACAGTTGACCGGGGCAGCTCTAGCAGGGCAGAAATTTGACCAACTGACTTGTTGGATAGGTGGTATCCTATGACGGTGCCACGTTGAAAGTCACTGAGCTCTTCAGTAAGGACATTCTATTGCCAACTACACTGGACTTTGTGTATATCCTGATGCCACATTTATTGTAGCTGGGGACTTTAACAAAGGAAATCTGAGGAAAACGCTACCAAAGTTCTATCAACACATTGCCTGTAGTACTTTCAGACATTTTTACTCTCCCTTCCTGGATGGCTACAAGGCCCTCCCCCACCATTCCTTCGGCAAATCAGATCACGACTCCATTCTGCGCCTCCCTTCCTGTAGGCAGAAACTCAAACAGGAAGCACCTGTACTAAGGTCTATTCAACGCTGGTCTGAACAATCGGAATCCCATGCTTCAAGATTGTTTTGATCACACGGACTGGGATATGTTCCGGGTTTCCTCTGAGAATAGCATTGACGTATACACTGACACGGTGACTGAGTTCAACAGGAAGTGTATAGGGGATGTTCTTCCAACTACTATGAAAACCTAGCCAAACCAAAAACCTTAAAGTGCGAACCACCTCATTTAACCATGGCAAGGTGACTGGGAATATGGTCGAATGCAAACAGTGCAGTTATGCCCTCTGTAAGGCAATCAAATAGGCAAAGCGTCAGTACAGAGACAAAGTGAGGTCGCAATTCAACGGCTCAGACACGAGACGTATGTGGCAGGGACTCCAGACAATCACAGATTACAAAGAGAACACCAGCCATGTCGCGGACACCGACGTCTTGCTCCCGGACAAGCTAAACACCTTCTTCGCCCTCTTTGAGGATAACACAATGCCACCAACGCGGGCCGCTCCCGAGGACTGTGGGCTCTCATTCTCTGTGCCCGATGTGAGTAAGACATTTAAGCGTGTTAACCCTTGCAAGAATGCCGGCCCAAACAGCATCCCTAGCCGCGTCCTCAGAGATTGCACAGACCAGCTGGCTGGAGTGTTTACGGACATATTCAATCTCTCCCTATCCCAGCCTGCTGTCCCCACTTGCTTCAAAATGTCCACCATTGTTCCTTTACCCAAGCAAGCAAAGGTAACTGAACTAAATGACTATAACCCTGTAGCCCTCACTTCTGTCATCATGAAGTGCTTTGAGAGGCTAGTTAAGGATCATATCACCTCCACCTTACCTGACACCCTAGACCCACTTCAATTTACATACCGCCCCAGTAGATCCACAGACGACGCAATCGCCATCGCAATGCACACTGCACACTGCCCTAACCCATCTGGACAAGAGGAATACCTATGTAATAATGTTGTTCATTGACTACAGCTCACCCTTCAACACCATAGTACCATCCAAGTTCATCATTAAGCTGGGAGTCCTGGGTCTGAACCCTGCCATGTGCAACTGTCTTGGACTTCCTGGTGGACCGCCCTCAGGTGGTGAAGGTAGGAAACAACACCTCCACTACGCTGATCCTCAGAAAAGGGGCCCAACAAGGGTGCGTGCTCAGCCCCCTCCTGTACTCCCTTTTCACCCATGACTGCGTGGCCACGCACGCCTCCAACTCAATCATCAAGTTTGCAGACGACACAACAGTAGTAGGCCTGATTACCAACAATGACGAGACAGCCTACAGGGAGGAGGTGAGGGCCCTGGCAGAGCGGTGACAGAAAAACAACCTTTTCCTCAATGTCAACAAAACGAAGGAGCTGATCGTGGACTTCAGGAGACAGCAGAGGGAGCACGCCCCCATCTACATAAACGGGGCCGCAAAGGAGAAGGTGAAAAGCTTCAAATTCCTCTGCGTACACAACACTGACAATCTGAAATGGTCCACCCACGCAGACAGTTTGGTGAAGAAGGCTCCAGCGCCTCTTCAACCTTAGGAGGCTGAAGAAATCCGTCTTGGTCCCAAAGACCCTCACAAACTTTTACAGCTGCACCATTGAAAGCATCCTGTCGGGCTGTATCACAGCCTGGTACGGCAACTGCACTGCCCGCAGCCTCGGGCTCTCCAGAGGGTGGTGAGGTCTGCCCAACGCATCACCGGTGGCACACTACCTGCCCTCCAGGACACCTACAGCACCCGATGTCACAGGAAGGCCAAAAAGATCATCAAGGACATCAACCACCCGAGCCATGTCCTGTTCACCCCGCTATCATCCATAAGGCGAGGTAAGTACAGGTGCATCAAATCTAGGACCAAGAGACTGAAAAACTGCTTCTATCTCAAGGCCATCAGACTGTTAAATAGCCATCACTAGCCGGCCTCCACCCAGTACCCTGCCCTGAACTTAGTCACTGTCACTAGCCGACTACCACCCGGTTACTCAACCCTGCACCTTAGAGGCTGCTTCCGTATGTACATAGACATGGAATCATTGGTCACTTTAATAATGGAAAACTGGTCACTTTAATAATGTTTGCATAATGTTTTACTAATTTCATATGTATATAATGTATTCTAGTCAATGCCATCCTATTCAACTATTGCTGTATATATACAATTTATGTTCCGACCTCCGACATTGCTCGTCCTAATATTTATATATTTTTTTATTCCATTCTTTTACTTTTAGATTTGTGTGTATTGTTGTGAATTGTTAGATATTACTGCACTGTTGGAGCTAGAAACATAAGCATTTCGCTACACCCAAAATAACATTGCTAAATATGTATGCAAACAATAAAATTAGATTTATGTGGCCTATCACTTCGCGGCTGAGCCGTTGTTGCTCCTAGTTGTTTACACTTCACAATAACAGCACTTACAGTTGACCGGGGCAGCTCTAGCAGGGCAGACGAACTGACTTGTTGGAAAGGTGGCATCCTATAACGGTGCCACGTTGAAAGTCACTGAGCTCTTCAGTAAGGCCATTCTACTGTTTGTCTATGGAGATTGCATGGCTGTCAGCAATGGGTGTGGCTGAAATAGCCAAATCCACTAATTTGAAGGGGTGTCCACATACTTTTGTATATATAAACTCAGCAAAAAAAGAAACGTCCCTTTTTCAGGACCCTGTCTTTCAAAGACAATTTGTAAAAATCCAAATAACTTCACAGATCTTCATTGTAAAGGGTTTAAACACCGTTTCCTATGCTTGTTCAATGAACCATAAACAATTAATGAACATGCACCTGTGGAACGGCCGTTAAGACACTAAGAGTTTACAGACGGTAGGCAGTTAAGTTCACAGTTATGTAAACTTAGAACACTAAAGAGGGATTTCCACTGAATCTGAAAAACACCAAAAGAAAGATGCCCAGGGTCCCTGCTCATCTGCGTGAACGTGCCTTAGGCATGCTGCAAGGAGGCATGAGGGCTGCAGATGTGGCCAGGGCAATACATTGCAATGTCCATACTGTGAGACGCCTAAGACAGCTCTACAGGGAGACAGGACGGACAGCTGATCGTCCTCGCAGTGGCAGACCACGTGTAACAACACCTGCACAGGATCGGTACATCCGAACATCACACCTGCGGGACAGGTACAGGATGGCAACAACAACAGAAAAGCACAATCCCTCCATCAGTGCTCAGACTGTCCGCAATAGGCTGAGAGAGGCTGGACTGAGGGCTTGTAGGCCTGTTGTAAGGCAGGTCCTCACTAGACATCACCGGCAACAACGTCGCCTATGGGCACAAACCCACCGTCGCTGGACCAGACAGGACTGGTCGCGGTTTTGTCTCACCAGGGGTGATGGTCGGATTCGCGTTTATCGTCGAAGGAATGAGCGTTACATCGAGGCCTGTACTCTGGAGCGGGATCGATTTGGAGGTGCAGGGTCCGTCATGGTCTGGGGTGGTGTGTCACAGCATCATCGGACTGAGCTTGTTGTCATTGCAGGCAATCTCAACGCTGTGCTTTACAGGGAAGACATCCTCCTCCCTCATGTGGTACCCTTCCTGCAGGCTCATCCTGACATGACCCTCCAGCATGACAATGCCACCAGCCATGCTGCTCGTTCTGTGCGTGATTTCCTGCAAGACAGGAATGTCAATGTTCTGCCATGGCCAGCGAAGAGCCCGGATCTCAATCCCATTGAGCACGTCTGTGACCTGTTGGATCGGAGGGTGAGGGCTAGGGCCATTCCCCCCAGAAATGTCCGGGAACTTGCAGGTGCCTTGGTGGAAGAGTGGGGTAACATCTCACAGCAAGAACTGGCAAACCTGGTGCAGTCCATGAGGAGGAGATGCACTGCAGTACTTAATGCAGCTGGTGGCCACACCAGATACTGACTGTTACTTTTGATTTCGACCCCCCCTTTGTTCAGGGACACATTATTCCATTTCTGTTAGTCACATGTCTGTGGAACTTGTTCAGTTTATCTCTCAGTTGTTGAATCTTGTTATGTTCATACAAATATTTACACATGTTAAGTTTGCTGAAAATAAACGCAGTTGACAGTGAGAGGACATTTCTTTTTTTGCTGAGTTTAGTTTATTTGTTATTGTCAGATGTGATTTCCTCATATGAACTGTAACTCAATAAAATAAATTCAATATATTGGGGGGGTGGGGTGATAAATGTAAGCAGGTGTAGGCATTCTACTCAGGTGAGATAATGTATGGATCCTCTTCAGGTAGATAATGTATTGACCCTCTTCAGATAGATAATGTATGGATTCTCTTCAGGTAGATAATGTATGGATCCTCTTCAGACATATAATGTATGGATCCTCTTCAGATAGATAATGTATGGATCCTCTTCAGATAGATAATGTATGAATCTCTTCAGATAGATAATGTATGCATATTCCTCATTGTGTGGTAATGCATTCCTCCTCATAATGTATGCATCATCCACAGCGTTCTCAGTGTAAAGTTGAAAGTGACAACTGTGACCTCCATCTCACTTCAGGTTCTGAGAATGGATTTAAACTAATTAATTTCTCACTCACTGGAACAGCTCTGTGCTATTGTACTGTGGAAATATGAAACGATACCAGAGTCTCCTTTCTCTTAACGTGAGCTTAGCCAAGTCATTAGAAATCCATACAAGGGAAAATATTTCCTGAGAGGACTTTGAAAGTGGTGTCAATCTGGGAGAATGAAATGTAGCAGAGTAAACTGGGTTGTTATGGCTGACAGGGCCTTCAGGGTGTGTCCCAGACGGCCCCATATTCCCCACATACTGACCTACTGTTGGGTGTTCAGAGGAAGCAACATCAGTGCACTAAGTAGGGAATAAGGTGTTATTTTGGACATTGACAATACAACTCCCTGGCACCATTAAAACTAAGGGGAGAATAGAAAGACAGAACTGTCACACTGTATATATAGCTACTCTACTAAGGACAACACAGACACATCACTTCATACATCTTCATGTCAATGAATGGCTTATCTGCTGCTGTAGATAGTACTGATCTCTGTCAGTCAGTCAGGGGATTATTAACCACTTAACTCTTTAAAGAAAAAACATCTGGGTAATGTTCCATGAATTCTATTGATGTATTAATTAACCTCTTAATAAAAAATTATAATACACTGATTGCATTCATGAAGGAATCATCAGATTATTTCAAAACGAAATACTGTACATGACCAATTCATGTACCATATGGTAACAACATACTGCATTACACAGAAACATTATGGTAACAACAGACTGTATTACACAGAAACATTATGGTAACAACATACTGTATTACACAGAAACATTATGGTAACAACATACTGTATTACACAGAAACATAATGGTAACAACATACTGTATTACACAGAAACATAATGGTAACAACATACTGTATTACACAGAAACATTATGGTAACAACATACTGTATTACACAGAAACATAATGGTAACAACATACTGTATTACACAGAAACATTATGGTAACAACATACTGTATTACACAGAAACATTATGGTAACATACTGTATTACACAGAAACATTATGGTAACAACATACTGTATTGTACAGAAACATTATGGTAACAACATACTGTATTACACAGAAACATTATGGTAACATACTGTATTACACATAAACATTATGGTAACATACTGTATTACACAGAAACATTATGGTAACAACATACTGTATTACACAGAAACATAATGGTAACAACATACTGTATTACACAGAAACATAATGGTAACAACATACTGTATTACACAGAAACATTATGGTAACAACATACTGTATTACACAGAAACATAATGGTAACAACATACTGTATTACACAGAAACATTATGGTAACAACATACTGTATTACACAGAAACATTATGGTAACATACTGTATTACACAGAAACATTATGGTAACAACATACTGTATTGTACAGAAACATTATGGTAACAACATACTGTATTACACAGAAACATTATGGTAACATACTGTATTACACATAAACATTATGGTAACATACTGTATTACACAGAAACATTATGGTAACAACATACTGTATTACACAGAAACATTATGGTAACAACATACTGTATTACACAGAAACGTAATGGTAACAACATACTGTATTACACAGAAACATTATGGTAACAACATACTGTATTACACAGAAACATTATGGTAACAACATACTGCATTACACAGAAACATTATGGTAACAACAGACTGTATTACACAGAAACATAATGGTAACAACATACTGTATTACACAGAAACATTATGGTAACAACATACTGTATTACACAGAAACATTATGGTAACAACATACTGTATTACACAGAAACATAATGGTAACAACATACTGTATTACACAGAAACATAATGGTAACAACATACTGTATTACACAGAAACATTATGGTAACAACATACTGTATTAAACAGAAACATAATGGTAACAACATACTGTATTACACAGAAACATTATGGTAACATACTGTATTACACAGAAACATTATGGTAACATACTGTATTACACAGAAACATTATGGTAACAACATACTGTATTGTACAGAAATATTATGGTAACAACATACTGTATTACACAGAAACATTATGGCAACATACTGTATTACACATAAACATTATGGTAACATACTGTATTACACAGAAACATTATGGTAACAACATACTGTATTACACAGAAACATTATGGTAACAACATACTGTATTACACAGAAACGTAATGGTAACAACATACTGTATTACACAGAAACATTATGGTAACAACATACTGTATTACACAGAAACATTATGGTAACAACATACTGTATTACACAGAAACATTATGGTAACAACATACTGTATTACACAGAAACATTATGGTAACAACATACTGTATTACACAGAAACATTATGGTAACATACTGTATTACACAGAAACATAATGGTAACAACATACTGTATTACACAGAAACATTATGGTAACAACATACTGTATTACACAGAAACATTATGGTTACAACATACTGTATTACACAGAAACATTATGGTAACACCATACTGTATTACACATAAACATTATGGTAACAACATACTGTTTTACACAGAAACATTATGGTAACATACTGTATTACACAGAAACATAATGGTAACAACATACTGTATTACACATAAACATAATCGTAACAACATACTGTATTACACAGAAACATAATGGTAACAACATACTGTATTACACAGAAACATAATGGTAACAACATACTGTATTACACAGAAACATTATGGTAACAACATACTGTATTACACAGAAACATAATGGTAACAACATACTGTATTACACAGAAACATTATGGTAACAACATACTGTATTACACAGAAACATTATGGTAACATACTGTATTACACAGAAACATTATGGTAACAACATACTGTATTGTACAGAAACATTATGGTAACAACATACTGTATTACACAGAAACATTATGGTAACATACTGTATTACACATAAACATTATGGTAACATACTGTATTACACAGAAACATTATGGTAACAACATACTGTATTACACAGAAACATAATGGTAACAACATACTGTATTACACAGAAACATAATGGTAACAACATACTGTATTACACAGAAACATTATGGTAACAACATACTGTATTACACAGAAACATAATGGTAACAACATACTGTATTACACAGAAACATTATGGTAACAACATACTGTATTACACAGAAACATTATGGTAACATACTGTATTACACAGAAACATTATGGTAACAACATACTGTATTGTACAGAAACATTATGGTAACAACATACTGTATTACACAGAAACATTATGGTAACATACTGTATTACACATAAACATTATGGTAACATACTGTATTACACAGAAACATTATGGTAACAACATACTGTATTACACAGAAACATTATGGTAACAACATACTGTATTACACAGAAACGTAATGGTAACAACATACTGTATTACACAGAAACATTATGGTAACAACATACTGTATTACACAGAAACATTATGGTAACAACATACTGCATTACACAGAAACATTATGGTAACAACAGACTGTATTACACAGAAACATAATGGTAACAACATACTGTATTACACAGAAACATTATGGTAACAACATACTGTATTACACAGAAACATTATGGTAACAACATACTGTATTACACAGAAACATAATGGTAACAACATACTGTATTACACAGAAACATAATGGTAACAACATACTGTATTACACAGAAACATTATGGTAACAACATACTGTATTAAACAGAAACATAATGGTAACAACATACTGTATTACACAGAAACATTATGGTAACATACTGTATTACACAGAAACATTATGGTAACATACTGTATTACACAGAAACATTATGGTAACAACATACTGTATTGTACAGAAATATTATGGTAACAACATACTGTATTACACAGAAACATTATGGCAACATACTGTATTACACATAAACATTATGGTAACATACTGTATTACACAGAAACATTATGGTAACAACATACTGTATTACACAGAAACATTATGGTAACAACATACTGTATTACACAGAAACGTAATGGTAACAACATACTGTATTACACAGAAACATTATGGTAACAACATACTGTATTACACAGAAACATTATGGTAACAACATACTGTATTACACAGAAACATTATGGTAACAACATACTGTATTACACAGAAACATTATGGTAACAACATACTGTATTACACAGAAACATTATGGTAACATACTGTATTACACAGAAACATAATGGTAACAACATACTGTATTACACAGAAACATTATGGTAACAACATACTGTATTACACAGAAACATTATGGTTACAACATACTGTATTACACAGAAACATTATGGTAACACCATACTGTATTACACATAAACATTATGGTAACAACATACTGTTTTACACAGAAACATTATGGTAACATACTGTATTACACAGAAACATAATGGTAACAACATACTGTATTACACATAAACATAATCGTAACAACATACTGTATTACACAGAAAAATTATGGTAACAACATACTATTTTACCAGAAACATTATGGTAACAACATACTGTATTACACAGAAACATAATGGTAACAACATACTTTATTACACATAAACATTATGGTAACAACATACTGTATTACACAGAAACATAATGGTAACAACATACTGTAATACACAGAAACATTTGGTAACAACATACTGTATTACACATAAACATTATGGTAACAACATACTGTATTACAAAGAAACATTATGATAACAACATACTGTATTACACAGAAACATAATTGTAACAACATACTGTATTACACAGAAACATAATTGTAACAACATACTGTATTTCACATAAACATTATGGTAACAACATACTGTATTACACAGAAACATTATGGTAACATACTGTATTACACAGAAACATAATGGTAACAACATACTTTATTACACAGAAACATTATGGTAACAACATACTGTATTACACAGAAACATTATGGTAACAACATACTGCATTACACAGAAACATTATGGTAACATACTGTATTACAAAAAACATTATGGTAACAACATACTGTATTACACAGAAACATTATGGTAACAACATACTGTATTACACAGAAACATAATGGTAACACAGCACAGCCAGAGACTGTTACCAGTTTCATAATGATCTCTCATCAGAACGTAGGAACGGAGACGGAGTGGCAGTGGTGTCTTAATGGTTATGAGAGGTGAGAGGAGCTCTCCAAAGACTGTCTTATGGCCCTGCTGTCTCCCTGCATCCAGCCAGGCAACTGGCCATGTCTTACATGATGTGATTAGGTGTAAATGAAAGCTTTATTCACTGTCACTGAGGATTAGCTGAACAGCTTTAGGAAGCCCTTTGTTCTAGACCACCACATTCTGTCCTTCCTCTGCTGATATCATCAGTTATGACGGTAATAATTATCATTTCCATATTATAAAGCTTTCATATCAACGTCTCATTACAACTGGAATTGCACACTTTGCATAAAATGATTACTTCACATTTGTAAAATGTATGTAAATAAAGAATCCTTAGTTTTATGAGGTCAATGCGTGGTTCTGATATTTCCGTCATATCATTAACAACAGTTATGGTATTAAACTGGTGTGATGCTGTACATAATCATTTCTGTGCAGAGAAGACTACTGCTGTTGTTCCTGTGTTGTGTGGACAATTATATGCCCTGGTTTATGAGGACTATTCTAGGTTATGGTTTATGAGGACAATTCTATACCATGCTTTATGAGAACAATTCTATGGCATGCTTTATGAGGACAATTCTATGCCATGCTTTATGAAGAACATTTTATACCATGCTTTAAGTTGACAATTCCATAAAAATGCTTTAGATTGACAGTTCCATATGCATAACATACATACACTATAGCCATGCTATTAATTATAGACACAAAGCCCTGGGTGATGTGTTATAGATTGACTGTTCTGGCCCCTGTAGTTGGGTTTGAGTTCTTTTAGGCTATTGTGTAATTCCATTGATGACCACTTGGGGGCCACTGTCCTGTGTTGATGTGTTTTGTTCGTTTAATATGCTAAATCCTGTAGAAGAAGAATTGTTTACATTCCAAAATGGTGAAAGTCACTCTGTGGAGCTGCACACATTATCAAAGTATATCCTTCTTGCTATCATTTTGTATCAATTCATGAAGATATTTTGTACGGATGATCGTTTTAATGGGATTGATGAATCTTCTTGATAGCCGCATGGATATCTATTCAGTGCATTTGATCTTGTCATGTTGTGGGGAATTATTTACATCTGATTTAATGCATAATGCTGCATATTTCTGTGTTTATGGACATGTATACAGATACATGCTGTGTTATTATTGAGATTGAAGCCTAGTAATCAGCTAGCATACAATGTCATACTGTGTTGTTATTGAGAATGAAGCCTAGTAATCAGCTAGCATACAATAAAAATGTTTACATTTTTACATTTTAGTCATTTAGCAGACGCTCTTATCCAGAGCGACTTACAGGAGCAATTAGGGTTAAGTGCCTTGCTCAAGGGCACATTTACGTCATTTAGCAGACGCTCTTATCCAGAGCGACGCACAAATTGGTGCATTCACCCTATAGCCAGTGGGATAACCACTTTACAATTTTTTTTTTTTGGGGGGGGGGGTGGGGTAGAAGGATTACTTTATCCTATCCCAGGTATTCATTAAAGAGGTGGGGTTTCAATTGTCTCCGGAAGGTGGTGAGTGACTCCGCTGTCCTGGCGTCGTGAGGGAGCTTGTTCCACCATTGGGGTGCCAGAGCAGCGAACAGTTTTGACTGGGCTGAGCGGGAACTGTGCTTCCGCAGAGGAAGGGGAGCCAGCAGGCCAGAGGTGGATGAACGCAATGCCCTCGTTTGGGTGTAGGGACTGATCAGAGCCCGAAGGTACAGAGGTGCCGTTCCCCTCACTGCTCCATAGGCAAGCACCATGGTCTTGTAACGGATGCGAGCTTCAACTGGAAGCCAGTGGAGTGTGCGGATGAGGGGGGTGACGTGAGAGAACTTGGGAAGGTTGAACACCAGACGGGCTGCGGCATTCTGGATGAGTTGTAGGGGTTTAATGGCACAGGCAGGGAGGCCAGCCAACAGCGAGTTGCAGTAATCCAGACGGGAGATGACAAGTGCCTGGATTAGGACCTGTGCCGCTTCCTGTGTAAGGCAGGGTCGTACTCTCCGAATGTTGTAGAGCATGAACCTGCAGGAGCGGGTCACCGCCTTGATGTTAGCGGAGAACGACAGGGTGTTGTCCAGGGTCACGCCAAGGCTCTTCGCACTCTGGGAGGAGGACACAACGGAGTTGTCAACCGTGATGGCGAGATCATGGAACGGGCAGTCCTTCCCCGGGAGGAAGAGCAGCTCCGTCTTGCCAGGGTTCAGCTTGAGGTGGTGATCCGTCATCCATACTGATATGTCTGCCAGACATGCAGATATGCGATTCGCCACCTGGTTATCAGAAGGGGGAAAGGAGAAGATTAGTTGTGTATCGTCAGCGTAGCAATGATAGGAGAGGCCATGTGAGGATATGACAGAGCCAAGTGACTTGGTGTATAGGGAGAAAAGGAGAGGGCCTAGAACTGAGCCCTGGGGGACACCAGTGGTGAGAGCACGTGGTGCGGAGACAGCTTCTCGCCACGCCACTTGGTAGGAGCGACCGGTCAGGTAGGACGCAATCCAGGAGTGAGCCGCGCCGGAGATGCCCAGCTCGGAGAGGGTGGAGAGGAGGATCTGATGGTTCACAGTATCAAAGGCAGCAGACAGGTCTAGAAGGACAAGAGCAGAGGAGAGAGAGTTAGCTTTAGCAGTGCGGAGAGTCTCCGTGACACAGAGAAGAGCAGTCTCAGTTGAATGACCAGTCCTGAAACCTGACTGGTTTGGATCAAGAAGGTCATTCTGAGAGAGATAGCAAGAGAGTTGGCTAAAGACGGCACGCTCAATAGTTTTGGAAAGAAAAGAAAGAAGGGATACTGGTCTGTAGTTGTTGACATCAGTGGGATCGAGTGCTGGTTTTTTGAGAAGGGGAGCAACTCTCGCTCTCTTGAAGACGGAAGGGACATGGCCAGCGGTCAAGGATGAGTTGATCAGCGAGGTGAGGTAGGGGAGAAGGTCACCGGAGATGGTCTGGAGAAGAGAGGAGGGGATGGGGTAAAGCGGGCAGGTTGTTGGGCGGCCTGCAGTCACAAGTCGCAGGATTTTATCTGGAGAGAGAGGGGAGAAAGAAGTCAAAGCATAGGGAAGGGCAGTGTGAGTAGGACCAGCAGTGTCATTAGACTTAGCAAACGAGGATCGAATGTCGTCAACCTTCTTTTCAAAGTGGTTGACGAAGTCATCCACAGAGAGAGAGGAGGGGGGGGGGGGGGGGGGGGGGGGGGGGGGGGGGGGGGGGGGGGGGGGGGGGGGAGGATTCAGCAGGGAAGAAAATGTGGCAAAGAGCTTCCTAGGGTTAGAGGCAGATGCTTGGAATTTAGAGTGGTAGAAAGTGGCCTTAGCAGCAGAAACAGATGAAGAAAATGTAGAGAGGAGGGAGTGAAAAGATGCCAGGTCGGCAGGGAGTTGAGTTTTCTTCCATTTCCGCTCCGCTGCCCGGAGCTCTGTTCTGTGAGCTCGCAATGAGTCATCAAGCCACGGAGCTGGAGGGGAGGACCGAGCCGGCCGGGAGGATAGGGGACACAGAGAGTCAAAGGATGCAGAAAGGGAGGAGAGGAGGGTTGAGGAGGCAGAATCAGGAGATTGGAGGGAGAAGGATTGAGCAGAGGGAAGAGATGATAGGATGGAAGAGGAGAGAGTAGTGGGAGAGAGAGAGCGAAGGTTGCGGCGGCGCATTACCATCTGTGTAGGGGCAGAGTGAGTAGTGTGGGAGGAGAGCGAGAGAGAAAAGGAAACAAAGTAGTGGTCAGAGACATGGAGGGGAGTTGCAGTGAGATTAGTAGAAGAGCAGCATCTAGTAAAGATGAGGTCAAGCGTATTGCCTGCCTTGTGAGTAGGGGGGGACGGTGAGAGGGTGAGGTCAAAAGAGGAGAGGAGTGGAAAGAAGGAGGCAGAGAGAAATGAGTCAAATGTGGACACAGGGAGGTTGAAATCCCCCAAAACTGTGAGGGGTGAGCCATCCTCAGGAAAGGAACTTATCAAGGCGTCAAGCTCATTGATGAACTCTCCAAGGGAACCTGGGGGGCGATAGATGACAAGGATATTAAGCTTAAATGGGCTAGTGACTGTGACAGCATGGAATTCAAATGAGGAGATAGACAGATGGGTTAGGGGAAAAATTGAGAATGTCCACTTGGGAGAGATGAGGATTCCTGTGCCACCACCCCTCTGACCAGATGCTCTCGGGGTATGCGAGAACACATGGTCAGACGAGGAGAGAGCAGTAGGAGTAGCAGTGTTTTCAGTGGTAATCCATGTTTCCGTCAGCGCCAGGAAGTCGAGGGACTGGAGGGTAGCATAGGCTGGGATGAAGTCAGCCTTGTTGGCGGCAGAACGGCAGTTCCAGAGGCTGCCTGAGACCTGGAACTCCAGGTGTGTGGTGTGTGCAGGGACCACCAGGTTAGAGAGGCAGCAGCCACGCGGTGTGAGGCGTTTGTGTAGCCTGTGCGGAGAGGAGAGAACAGGGATAGGCAGAGGCATAGTTGACAGGCTGCAGCAGATGGCTACAATAATGCAGAGGAGATCGGGATGAAATGAACTGAACATCAGGGAAAGGAGAGAGCAGGCCTCCCTCACCAAAAAAAAAAAAATATATATATATATAACCCTCCCAACTTCCACCTCAGAAACTATAATTGTTTCACTGAACCACCCGAGTAAAACTCTCCCAACTTCCACTTTAGAAATTAGAATTGTTGTAGACTACAGCAGACTTATCAGTAGCTGTGATTAAGTACAGCAGCTACCAACCACCTAACGTTAATGCCTTGGATGAGGTTAGAAAAACAGCTGAATGGTAGCAGCTAGCTGGCTCAATCACAGGTACTCTCAAGCATGAAATAACATTGGAAACAATTAACCACAGTTGCAAAAAGTTACCAGTAGCTACCCGCTAGCTAGCTAGCTTTGTTGGTCCAAGTAGTGGGTAGGTTAGCCTCGTGCTTCGCCGGAGTCCGCCGAATACAGTCCTTACCTACAATAATTACCTACAATAACCTTCAATAACTACCTGAGTAAGCTACCTATAATACCAAACTACAATACCTACCTACAATCTAAATACATGGTTTAAGCTTAACTCAACACCATATAAGAAGCCAAGCTTACCTTTCATAACGCAGCAATGATTAAACGTTGGGTAGCTAGCACAAAGATATTGTATTAAGCTACCACAGTACAGCCAGCTGGTAGTGTTGGCTGGCTAGCAATGGCTACTGTGTTGACTTTGTTTGAAGAACGGCGTCGCTGCGAACGAATGTAGCTGGCGAAAGGGATATTGTTTTTAGTTGCAACCGTTGCTAATAGCAACTCGCCAGCTAATCCAGGAGGTGAGTTAGCTAGCTAGCTTCGTGCTACATCCGGCACCGCCGAATACAAAAGTAACCTACAATAACTACACAACAGCTACCCACAACAGCCCACGATGCCTACCTATACTACTTAATAATATACAGCCCACGATGCCTACCTATAGTACCTAACTACAATCTAAATACATAGCTTAAACCTTACTCGACAAAGCCCAAGCTATGTATAAAGCCAAACTGGCAGACTGCAATCAGTAGCCGAAATTAAGTACAGCAGCTACCAACCACCTAACGTTAATGATAATGAGGTTAGAAAAACAGCTGAAGGTGGCAGCTAGCTGGCTCAATTACAGGTACTCTTAAGCGTGAAATAACATTGGAAACAGCTAACCACAGTTGCTAAAAGTTACCGGTAGCTACCCGCTAGCTAGCTAGCTTTGTTGGTCCAAGTAGTGGGTAGGCTAGCCTCGTGCTTCGCCGGGTCCGCCGAATACAGTCCTTACCTACAATAATTACCTACAATAACCTACAATAACTACCTGAGTAAGCTACCTATAATACCAAACTACAATACCTACCTACAATCTAAATACATGGTTTAAGCTTAACTCAACACCATATAAGAAGCCAAGCTTACCTCTCCTGCTAGAGAAAACACAACCTCTCCCGTCAGCTCTCCCGTCCTCTACCATATAAAGGAGAGAAATTCTCAATGAGAACGGCAAGAGCCCCTATCACAGTGCACAAGACAGATGTGGACAATGCCATCCAGAAAGATGAATCTAAGATGGATGACCCTAACAAACAGTGCCCTATCCACAAAAAGCCACACCCCCTGCTAAAGTGCAGAGGATTTAGGGAATAACTTCTTGAAGAGAGGAAAACGTTCCTTAAAGAGAAATAAATGTATGTATGCTTCGGTGTGTCTCCTCAACCCTAGGAGAAGAACTGTAAATCATCCAGTGCTCAGAGTGTGGAAGCGACAGACACATTGCAGTTCTTCACGCGGGTCCTTCCCCTTGGTCTCAGAAAGAAGCCGTCAGCTCCTCCACACAGCATGGCGGGCAGGAAGACGAGTCTCCCTCCTCTCCAGTTGCCACTTCCACCTGCACTGAGGTCTGTGGGGACGCCCAGGGAAAATCTTGCTCCAAGATCTGTCTTGTTAATGTCCTCTGTAGCTCAATTGGTAGAGCATGGCGCTTGTAACACCAGGGTAGTGGGTTCAATCCCTGGGACCACCCATACGTTTAAAAAAATGTATGCACACATGACTGTAAGTCGCTTTGGATAAAAGTGTCTGCTACTGTAAATGGCGTATATATTAAATGAAAATGTACGCCATTCTGGACAACCAAAGTCATACGTCCAGATCAGCCTTCTTGAAGATATGCAACATAGCCGACAACGCCTCACCTTACACCCTCAAAACGTGTGCAGGTGTTTCAGAGACCATGGGCTGGAGAGCGAGAGGCTTGATTGTGGAATCAGCTGATGGAAAGGCCTGTTTACCTCTTCCCACACTCATCGAGTGCAATGAGGTTCCGAACAATAGGGCAGAAATCCCTACACCAGATGCTGCAAGGTACCACCCTCACCTCAAGTTCTTAGACACCAAGATACCTACCCTGGAACCTCAGGTTGAGATCCTGATACTACTAGGGAGAGACATAAAGGTGCTAGAGCAGCGCAACGGGCCCCTGCACGCCCCCTTCGTACAGCGCCACAACCCTCGGCTGGGTGATAGTGGGAGATGTCTGTCTCGGAGGGGCACACAAGCTTTCACCAGTCAATGCCTTAAGGAAACATTCTTGAGAATGGGGCGCCCCAGCCTCACGAGTCCATGTCTCAGCATCTTCCAAGTCAAGGAGAGCTTCAGCCATACCCATCAGCCTCAAAGTTCTGCCACCCCGTCCCTGAAGCTGAGAGTCTCAGCATCTTCCATGTCAAGGAGAGCTTCAGCCATACCCATCAGCCTCAAAGTTCTCCCACCCCGTCCCTGAAGCTGATAGTCTCAGCATCTTCCATGTCAAGGAGAGCTTCAGCCATACCCCTCAGCCTCAAAGTTCTCCCACCCCGTCCCTGAAGCTGAGTGAAATGCCAGCCGACGCAGTAAGACTCATGGGTGAGTCTGTATTCTGCTACACAAAGGATAAAGACAAACCAGCTCCCTCAATGGAAGATCTCACCTTCCTGAAGATGATGGAGAAAGAGTTCCATCAGGATGCATCAAACAGCTGGGCTGCTCCGCTCCCTTTCCGTAGCCCACGGCAACCGCGCCCAGGCCAACAATCACCTCACGTCACTCACACGCATGTCCAGAGATGAAGGACCACTTCATTGAGTTTATGCGCAAGATATTCAAGAATGAGCACGCTGAAATCGCTCCACCCTTACAAGCAGATGAAGAGTGCTGGTATCTTCCAATCTTCGGGGTGTATCTATCATCCACAAAAACCCGGACAGATAAGAGTGGTATTTGACTCCGCCGCCCAGCACCACAGGGTATCGCTGAACAACGTCCTGCTTACCGGTCCCAACATGAACAACAGTCTGCTTGGGGTACTTCTGCGGTTCAGAAAGAGCCAGTGGCTGTGACAGCAGATGTGCAGCAGATGTTTCACTGTTTTGTGGCTCGTGAAGACCATCGGAACTACCTGCGATTCCTCTGGTACCGCAACAACGGCCTGGATGATGATATTATGGAGTACAGGATGCGGGTCGCGTCTTCGGTAACAGCCCATCCCCACCAGTGGTCACGTATGGGCTCAGGAAAGCCACCTTAGACGGCGAGAGGGATCACGGAGCAGAGGCAAGGCACTTTGTGAGAGGAACTTCTACTTCGACGACAGTCTCGTATCCCTCCCCACAGAGAAAGAAGCCATCACTCTTCTCCACAATGCTCAAGAGATGTTGGCCCTCTCCAACTTACGCTTGCACAAGATCGCCTCTAACAAGGTAGAGATTGTGAGAGCCTTTCCTCCAGACAACCTAGCCAACGGGGTGAGCTGGGATGTCGCAGAGGATGTCTTCACATTTCAGGTGTCCTTAGCAGAGAAACCATACACTAGACATGGAGTCTTGTCAACGATCAAGAGCCTGTTCGATCCGCTTGGATTTGCAGACCCAGTAAGCATTCAAGAGATTCCCAGAATGAGTTTGAGCAGGTCAAGATTTCCCACACATACACCTCCACCTCCCTCAGCCTAGCACACAAGAAAGAGATGTGCGTCTTCTGTGATGCATCCACAAACGCCATCGCAGCAGTACCTTACCTGAAGACCACCGATGCCAGTGGGAACATAGATGTCGGCTTCATCTTTGGCAAGGCCAAGCTCGCTCCACGTCCTGAGATCACTGTTCCAAGACTCGAGCTATGTGCTGCTGTTCTAGCTGTGGAAATAGCAGAAGCAATCATCCTCCTCCTCCCCCTCCCTCCTCCCTCTCTGTGGATGACTTCGTCAACCATTTTGAAAAGAAGGTTGACGACATCCGATCCTCATTTATTAAGTCAAATGACACCGCTGGTCCTGCTCACACTGCCCTACCCTATGCTTTGACTTCTTTCTCCCCTCTCTCTCCAGATGAAATATTGCGACTTGTGATGGCCGGACGCCCAACAACCTGCCCGCTTGACCCTATCCCCTCCTCTCTTCTCCAGACCATTTCCGGAGAAAACCTTCTCCCTTACCTCACCTCGCTCATCAACTCATCCTTGACCTGCTGGCCATGTCCCTTCCGTCTTCAAGAGAGCGAGAGTTGCACCCCTCCTCAAAAAACCTACACTCGATCCCTCCGATGTCAACAACTACAGACCAGTATTCCTTCTTTCTTTTCTCTCCAAAACTCTTGAGTGTGCCGTCTCTAGCCAACTCTCCTGCTATCTCTCTCAGAATGATCTTCTTGTTCCAAACCAGTCAGGTTTCAAGACTGGTCATTCAACTGAGACTGCTCTTCTCTGTGTCACGGAGGCTCTCCGCACTGCTAAAGCTAACTCTCTCTCCTCTGCTCTTATCCTTCTAGACCTATCCGCTGCCTTTGATACTGTGAACCATCAGATCCTCCTCTCCACCCTCTCCGAGTTGGGCATCTCCGGCGCTGCTCACTCTTGGATTGCGTCCTACCTGACAGGTCACTCCTACCAGGTGGTGTGGCGAGAATCTGTCTCCGCACCACGTGCTCTCACCACTGGTGTCTCCCAGGGTTCAGTTCTAGGCCCTCTCCTATTCTCTCTATACAACAAGTCACTTGGCTCTGTCATATCCTGACATGGTCTCTCCTATCATTGCTACGCAGATGACACACAATTCATTTTCTCCTTTCCCCCTTCTGATAACCAGGTGGCGAATCGCATCTCTGCATGTCTGGCAGACATATCAGCGTGGATGTCGGATCACCACCTCAAGCTGAACCTCGGCAAGACGGAGCTGCTCTTCCTCCCGGGGAAGGACTGCCCGCTCCATGACGGTTGACAACTCCATTGTTTCCCCCTCCCAGAGTGCAAAGAACCTTGGCGTGACCCTGGACAACACCCTGTCATTCTCCGCTAACATCAAAGCGGTGACCCGATCCTGCAGGTTCATGCTCTACAACATTCGCAGTGTACGAACCTACCTTACACAGAAAGCGGCACAGGTGCTAATCCAGGCACTTGTCATCTCCCGTCTGGATTACTGCAACTCGCTGTTGGCTGGGCTCCCTGCCTGTGCCATTAAACCCCTACAACTTATCCAGAACGCTGCAGCCCGTCTGGTGTTCAAACTTCCCAAGTTCTCTCATGTCACCCCGCTCCTCCGCACACTCCACTGGCTTCCAGTTGAGGCTCGCATCTACTACAATACCATGGTGCTTGCCTACGGAGCTGTGAGGGGAACGGCACCTCCTTACCTTCAGGCTCTGATCAGACCCTACACCCAAACGAGGGCACTACGTTCATCCACCTCTGGCCTGCTAGCTCCCCTACCTTTACGGAAGCACAGTTCCCGCTCAGCCCAGTCAAAGCTATTCGCTGCTCTGGCACCCCAATGGTGGAACAAGCTCCCCCACGACGCCTGGACAGTGGTGTCACTGACCACCTTCCGGAGACACTTGAAACCCTACCTCTTTAAGGAATACCTGGAATAGTATAAAGTAATCCTTCTTCCCCCACCCCCCATACAAAAAAATAAAATAAAAAGAAGGTGGTTGTCCCACTGGCTATCATAAATTGAATGCACCAATTTGTAAGTCACTCTGGATAAAAGCGTCTGCTAAATGATGTAAATGTAAATGTAAATATCCAACTTGGCGCTGTCACATTCTACTCAGACAGTAAAGTAGTCCTGGGTTACATTCACAATGACTTCAGACTATTCTATGTGTATGTAAACAACAGGGTGCAGCGTATCAGGTGATCAACCAACCCAGAGCAGTGAAAGCACGTTCCTATTGACCAGAACCCTGCTGATCCTTAATCGAGATTAGTCCCAGCAGGCAGCCTGACTCACAGCACATGGTTGACAGGACCAGCTTCCTTGCTAAGGTCAGCAGAGCCAGAAACCCCTCAGACACCTTTCGACTTGGTTGACTCCAGATCTGATGTTGAGATCCGCCCCCCAAGTTGCTTGCCACGCCACCAACGTCTCCAGTAAGAGGTTCGACCCCCAGTTCTTTGAGAGGTTCTCAAGCTGGCGAGCACGAGCAAGAGCTCGGCTTGTGCACATTGCTCACTCCTTCAAACAAAGCAGCAGCTGCAAAGGATGGCACATCTGTGACAAACCCTGCTCCATCGAGGACCTGGATCAGGCCAAGACCACCATAATACGCAGTCTGCAACACAGCACCATTCAAAAGAAAATGGAATGCATCAGAGAAGGTCTACTGAGGATTGGAGGACGCCTGTCCCAAGCAAACCTTGGCCAAGATTAAATCAACCCTCTCATCCTCCCTTGAAGGAGCCACGTCACTACTCTACTCATCTGCCACCACCACGAGCATGTCCACCATCAAGGGAGCCACTTCACTGAGGGTGCTTTGAGAGAAGCTGGTCTGTGGGTAATTGGTGGGAAACGCCGCATCAGCATCACACTCTACCAATGCGTCATTTGCTGAAGACTACGTGGAAAGACGGAATCTCAGAAGATGTCTGACCTGCCCGTGGATCGCCTTAGCACTGTCCCTCCCTTCTCCTTTGTCGGGTTGGATGTGTTTGGGCCATGGATGGTTACAGCACATCGCACCAGAGGTGGCCTAGCAAGCAGTAAGTGCTGTGCTGTGCTGTCTACATGTATGAGCACCAGGGCCATACACATTGAAGTCATTGAATCAATGAACTCCTCGAGCTTCATAAATGTTCTGTGGTGGTTCTTTTCTATCAGAGGACCAGCCAAACAAATCAGGTCCGATTGTGGCACAAACTTAATCGGGGCTTGCAGAGAGCTAAATATGGAGGCCGTTCAGAATGAAAAGCAAGTTCAAGAGTTCCTTAGTAACAAGGGGTGTCTTGGGTCTTCAACCCACCGCACTCATCTCACATGGGAGGCAGCTGGGAGAGAATGATCGGAGTCACGAGGCGCATCCTGGATTTCTTGTTGCTGAAGGTGTGTCCATCCAAGCTTACTGACCACATTTATGGTGGAAGTCTCCGCAATTGTGAATGCTTGTCCACTGGTTCCTGTGTCTACGGATCCAGACTCCCCCCTCATATTGACACCAGCGACACTCCTCACCCAAAAGGTCGCTGCCGATCCCCCTCCACAAGGGGAATTCAACCAGAAAGACCTCTTCAGCCGTCAATGGAGGAAAGTACAGAGCCTGGCCGACACCTTCTGGCACCATTGGAATAAATCATATCTTCCTTCCCTGCAGAGTCGTCGGAAGTGGCAAAATGAGAAGCCCAACCTTCAGCCAGGAGACATTGTGGTGTTGAAAGACAGCCAAACAAAAAGAAACGACTGGCCCATGGACATCGTCACAAAGACCTTTCCCTGCACAGATGGAAAGGTGAGAAAGGTAGAAGTCAAGACAGCAAGAGAGGGGTCATGCAAGACCTTCCTGCGTCCAATCTCAGAGACTATCCTACTCCTCTCTCCTGAGACTGATAAGTAACATTGAAGTTCTAACCTGCATAGTCTTAATGGTTAATGGTGGCATCCTTACAGATATCAGGCGGGGAGTGTTCTGGCCCCTGTAGTTGGGTTTGAGTTCCTTTAGGCTATTGTGTAATTCCATTGTTGACCACTTGAGGGCCACTGTCCTGTGTTGATGTGTGTTGTTCGTTTAATATGCTAAATCCTGTAGAAGAATTGTTTACATTCCAAAATGGTGAAAGTCACACTGTGGAGCTGCACACGTTATCAAACTCCGTCCTTCTTGCTATCATTTTGTAGAAGCATTGTCTGTAAGTAAAATTAATCATAACATATTTGGCGTTCAATTCATGATGATATTTTGTACGGATGATCGTTTTAATTAGATTTATGAATCTTCTTGACAGCCGCATGGATATATGTTCAGTGCATTTGATCTTGTCATGTTTTGGGGAATTATTTACATCCATTTAATGCATAATGCTGCATATATCTGTATACAGATACATGCTGTGTTATTATTGAGAATGAAGCCTAGTAATCAGCTAGCATACAATAAGTCATACTGTGTTGTTATTGAGAATGAAGCTTAGTAATCAGCTAGCATACAATAAGTCATACTGTGTTATTATTGAGAATGAAGCCTAGTAATCAGCTAGCATACAATAAGTTATACTGTGTTGTTATTGAGAATGAAGCTTAGTAATCAGCTAGCATACAATAAGTCATACTGTGTTATTATTGAGAATGAAGCCTAGTAATCAGCTAGCATACAATAAGTCATACTGTGTTGTTATTGAGAATGAAGCCTAGTAATCAGCTAGCATACAATAAGTCATACTGTGTTGTTATTGAGAATGAAGCCTAGTAATCAGCTAGCATACAATAAGTCATACTGTGTTATTATTGAGAATGAAGCCTAGTAATCAGCTAGCATACAATAAGTCATACTCAAGTTCTTTTCTTTCTATATTTCAGTTTGACTCATTTCAGTCACTATTACCGTACCTACGAAGCGGTGGCAATAAATAATCCTTCAACACTACAGTAGCTGTACCGGGTTTATCTATCTGCTAAGCTTAAGAAGGGGACTCTTTTGCGAGGGCAGAATATGGACAGTTCCATATGAATAACATACATTTACATACACTATAGCCATGCTATTAATTATAGACACAAAGCCCTGAGCGATGTGCTTTAGATGGACAGTTCTGTTAACCCTAACCCTGGTCAATCTTCCAGATCCACAGGCCCTAACCCTAACCCTGGTCCACAGGCCCTAACCCTAACCCTGGTCCACAGGCCCTAACCCTAACCCTGGTCCACAGGCCCTAACCCTAACCCTGGTTCACAGGCCCTAACCCTAACCCTGGTCCACAGGCCCTAATCCTAACCCTGGTCCACAGGTCCTAACCCTAACCCTGGTCCACAGGCCCTAACCCTAACCCTAACCCTGGTCCACAGGCCCTAACCCTAACCCTGGTCCACAGGCCCTAACCCTAACCCTGGTCCACAGGCCCTAACCCTAACCCTGGTCCAAAGGCCCTAACCCTAACCCTGGTCCACAGGCCTGGGAGAATTGGTCAATCCCCCTGCCTCTGTCTTCCCTCGGCAGGCCCTGATAACCTACAGGCTATCCTGGGTCCAGTCTTCCATCTGTTTAGGATCTGCCGGCGGGCCCTGATAACCTACAGGCTGTCCTGGGTCCAGTCTTCCCTCTGTTTAGGATTGCCGGCAGGCCCTGATAACCTACAGGCTGTCCTGGGTCCAGTGTATCTGTGTACCTGTATGCTGCAGGCTTGCATTAAGCATCCTGACACCGCCACTCACTAGCCCTTGTCTAACATCTGAAACAGACTAACAGACTGATTCACAGACTAACATCTGAAACAGGCTGGTTCACAGACTAACATCTGAAACAGACTAACAGACTGGTTCACAACTGAGTCCTGTGTAGCTCAGTTGGTAGAGCATGGCAAGTATGAAAATGTATGCACTCACTAACTGTAAGTCGCTCTGGATAAGAGTGTCTACTAAATTACTCAAATGTAAAAACGTACTACTAACCTTGGGCCCTTAATTTAGCCTGATCTAAACACTGAGACTCCTGACCACCTCTTCATTTGGCCTGGTCTAAACACTGAGACTCCTGAACACCTCTTCATTTAGCCTGATCTAAACACTGAGACTCCTGACCACCTCTTCATTTAGCCTGATCTAAACACTGAGACTCCTGACCACCTCTTCATTTAGCCTGGTCTAAACACTGAGACTCCTGACCACCTCTTCATTTAGCCTGGTCTAAACACTGAGATTCCTGACCACCTCTTCATTTAGCCTGGTCTAAACACTGAGACTCCTGACCACCTCTTCATTTAGCCTGGTCTAAAGACTGAGACTCCTGACCACCTCATCATTTAGCCTGGTCTAAACACTGAGACTCCTGACCATCTCTTCATTTAGCTGGATCTAAACACTGAGACTCCTGACCACCTCATCATTTAGCCTGGTCTAAACACTGAGACTCCTGACCACCTCCTCATTTAGCCTGGTCTAAACACTAAGACTCCTGACCACCTCTTCATTTAGCCTGGTCTAAACACTGAGACTCCTGACCACCTCTTCATTTAGCCTGGTCTAAACACTGAGACTCCTGACCACCTCTTCATTTAGCCTGGTCTAAACACTGAGACTCCTGACCACCTCTTCATTTAACCTGGTCTAAACACTGAGACTCCTGACAACCTCCTCATTTAGCCTGGTCTAAACACTGCGACTCCTAACCACCTCTTCATTTAGCCTGGTCTAAATACTGAGGCTCCTGACCACCTCTTCATTTAGCCTGGTCTAAACACTCCTGACCACCTTCATTTAGCATGGTTTAAACACTGAGACTCGTGACTACCACTTCATTTAGCCTGGTCTAAACACCGAGACTCCTGACCACCTCTTCATTTAGCCTGGTCTAAAGATACTCCTGACCACCTCCTCGTTTAGCCTGGTCTAAACACTGAGACTATTGACTACCTCTTCATTTAGCCTGGTGTAAACATGAGACTCCTGACCACCTCTTCATTTAGCCTGATCTAAACACTGAGACTCCTGACCACCTCTTCATTTAGCCTGATCTAAACACTGAGACTCCTGACAACCTCTTCATTTAGCCTGGTCTAAACACTGAGACTCCTGACCACCTCTTCATTTAGCCTGGTCTAAAGACTGAGACTCCTGACAACCTAATCATTTAGCCTGGTCTAAACACTGAGACTCCCGACCACCTCTTCATTTAGCCTCGTCTAAATACTAAGACTCCTGACCACCTCTTCATTTAACCTGGTCTAAACACTGAGACTCCTGACAACCTCCTTGTTTAGCCTGGTCTAAACACTGCGACTCCTAACCACCTCTTCATTTAGCCTGGTCTAAATACTGAGACTCCTGACCACCTCTTCATTTAGCCTGGTCTAAACACTCCTGACCACCTTCATTTATTATGGTCTAAACACTGAGACTCATGACTACCACCTCATTTATCCTGGTCTAAATACCGAGACTCCTGACCACCTCTTCATTTAGCCTGGTCTAAAGATACTCCTGACCATCTCCTCATTTAGCCTGGTCTAAACACTGAGACTATTGACCACCTCTTCATTTAGCCTGGTGTAAACATGAGACTCCTGACCACCTCTACATTTAGCCTGCTCTAAACACTGAGACTCCTGACCACCTCTTCATTTAGCATGGTCTAAAGACTGAGACTCTTGACCAGGTCTTCATTTAGCCTGGTCTAAACACTGAGACTCCTGACCACCTGTTCATTTAGCCTGTTCTAAACATGAGACTCCTGACCACCTTCATTTAGCCTGGTTTAAACACTGAGACTCCTAACATTCTCTTCACTTAGCCTTGTCTAAAGATACTCCTGACCATCTCCTCATTTAGCCTGGTCTAAACACTGAGACTACTGATCACCTCCTCATTTAGCCTGGTCTAAACACTGAGACTCCTGACCACCTTATCATTTAGCCTGGTCTAAACACTGAGACTCCTGACCAACTCTTCATTTAGCCTGGTCTAAACACTGAGACTCCTGACCACCTCCTCATTTAGCCTGGTCTAAACACTGAGACTCCTGACCATGTCTTCATTTAGCCTGGTCTAAACACTGAGACTCCTGACTAACTCTTCATTTAGCCTGGTCTAAACACTGAGACTCCTGACAACCTCTTCATTTAGCCTGGTCTAAACACTGAGACTCCTGACAACCTCTTAATTTAGCCTGGTCTAAACACTGAGACTCCTGACCACCTCTTCATTTAGCCTGGTCTAAACACTGAGACTCCTGACCACCTTCATTTAGCCTGGTCTAAACACTGAGACTCCTGACCACCTTCATTTTGCCTGGTCTAAACACTGAGACTCATGACCACCTCTTCATTTAGCCTGGTCTAAACACTGATACTCCTGACCACCTCTTCATTTAGCCTGGTCTAAACACTGAGACTCCTGACCACCTTCATTTAGCCTGGTCTAAACACTGAGACTCCTGACCACCTTCATTTAGCCTGGTCTAAACACTGAGACTCCTGACCACCTCTTCATTTAGCCTGGTCTAAACACTGAGACTCCTGACCACCTCTTCATTTAACCTGGTCTAAACACTGAGACTCCTGACAACCTCTTCATTTAGCCTGGTCTAAACACTGAGACTCCTGACCACCTCTTCATTTAGCCTGGTCTAAACATTGAGACTCCTGACCACCTCTTCATTTAGCCTGGTCTAAACACTGAGACTCCTGACCACCTCTTCATTTAGCCTGGTCTAAACACTGAGACTCCTGACCACCTCTTCATTTAGCCTGGTCTAAACACTGAGACTCCTGACCACCTCTTCATTTAGCCTGGTCTAAACACTGAGACTCATGACCACCCCTTCATTTAGCCTGGTCTAAAGACTGAGACTCCTGACCACCTCTTAATTTAACCTGATCTAAACACTGAGACTCTTGACCACCTCTTCATTTAGCCTGGTCTAAAGATACTCCTGACCACCTTTTCATTTAGCCTTGTCTAAACGTCTGAGAAGAGGAATATGAGTAAGCACATGCATTTAACACTTCAAAGCTGCCTCACGGCCTCTCTCAGCCAATGACAGATAGGTTAGAGCCCACTAGAATTAATGACTTTGACAAATTGGAGCAGCACCTGGGTTGTGATTTATCAAGCTGTAGTCCCAGGGCCTGGGGGGGAATTCTAAAGCAGTGTTCCTTCAGAACATCAACAGAGGACCTCGCCCAGGGAAACACTGACTTTAAACTAAACTTATTAATAGGATTCTTGCCCACAATTCATTTTGACAAATGTGTACTCCAGGTATTAGTCTAGTTTGACTGTGTGTAACAGTGACTCCCACTCCTGGTTTGATAACCTCCCACCTTGAAAGCTCAGCGAGGATATTTGATGGAACGATAAGGCCAGATGGAAAAGATACATTTTTGCAGGAAATGTAGTGAAATTCTCTGGGCAATGAGGACATGAAGAGGAAGTGGGAGGGTGGTTAGAACACTGATATCTCCCTCAGCTGTCACTCAAGGTCGTCAAGGTAACGCATAAAGAGAAATAAGAAATGAGCAATTAGCCAACTGTCATGTTGAGGTGTGTAACACGTTGTGATGTTCAGGACGGGATGTGGGTCAGAGTAGACACTCCTCAAGCAGAGAAGTGTTAATGAGAAGTCTTTAATGAAAGCATATGAAAAATATAGCTTTGCTTAAAATAATTGCAACATTTAAAAAAAGTCCATGGTAATTGACATGATCATAACTTCCAGACATGCAACAGTATAATCGTTATCATATTCTACAGTAATTGTCTTCTAAAACCATTCAAAACCTAAGTAGACATGGGTATGAAACCTTCATCCCATCAGTCATCAGACATCATAAAACACAAGAAGCACAACTAACACATCAGATATGATTTAACAGTTCCAGGGTATTATCAGGTAGGCATACCTACAGTGCCTTCGGAAAGTATTCAGACCCCTTGACTTTTCACACATTTTGTTACGTTATAGCCTTATTCTAAAATGGATTAAATACAATGTTTTCCTCATCAATCTACACACATTTTTACATTTACATTTTAGTCATTTAGCAGACGCTCTTATCCAGAGCGACTTACAGGAGCACAATACCCTATATTGACGAAGTGAAAACAGGTTTTTAGAAATTTTAGCAAATGTATTAAAAGTAAAAAACAGATACCTTATTTACATAAGTATTCAGACCTTTTGCTATGAGACTCTAAATTGAGCTCAGGTGCATTCTGTTTCCATTGATCATCCTTGAGATGTTTCTACAACTGATTGGAGTCCACCTGTGGTAAATTAAATTGATTGGACATGATTTGGAGAGGTACACACCTGTCTATATAAGGTCCCACAGATGACAGTGCATGTCAGCGCAAAAACCAAGTAATGAGGTCGAAGGAATTGTCCGTAGAGCTCTGAGACAGGATTGTGTCAAGGCAGAGATCTGGGGAAGGGTACCAAAACATTTATGCAGCATTGAATGTCCTCAAGAACACAGTGGCCTCCATTATTCTTAAATGGAAGAAGTTTGGAACCACCAAGACTCTTCCTAGAGCTGGTACAGTGGCCAGACGGAAGCCACTCCTCAGTAAAAGGCACATGACAGCCAGCTTGGAGTTTGCCAAAAGGCACCTAAAGACTCTCAGACCATGAGAAACAAGATTCTCTGGTCTGATGAAACCAAGATTGAACTCTTTGGCCTGAATGCCAAGCGTCACGTCTGGAGGAAACCTGGCACCATCCCTACGGTGAAGCATGGTGGTGGCAGCATCATGCTGTGGGGATGTTTTTCAGCGGCAGGGACTGGGAGACTAGTCAGGATCTAGGAAAAAATTAACGGAGCAAAATACAGAGAGATCCTTGATGAAAACTTGCTCCAGAACTCTCAGGACTTCAGATTGGGGCGAACGTACACTTTTCAACAGGACAACGACCCTAAGCACACAGCCAAGACAACGTCCTTGAGTGGCCTAGCCAGAGCCCGGACTTAAACCCGATCGAACATCTCTGGAGAGACCTGAAAATAGCTGTTCATTGACGCTACCCATCAAACCTGACAGAGCTTGAGAGGATCTGCAGAGAAGAATGGGAGAAACTCCGCAAATACAGGTGTGCCAAGCTTGTAGCGTCATACCCAAGAAGACTCGAGGCTGTAATCACTGCCAAAGGTGCTTCAACAAAGTACTGAGTAAAGGGTCTGAATACTTATGTAAATGTGATATTTCAGAGTTTATTTGTATTTTTCTTTGCACCGATTTCTAAAAACCTGTTTTCGCTTTGTCATTATGGGGTATTGTATGTAGATTGAGATTTTTTATATTTATTAATCAATTTTAGAATAAGGCTGTAACGTAACAACATTTGGAAAAGGTCAAGGGGTCTGAATACTTTCCGAAGGCACTGTAAGTGGACTCAAATGGGTGGTCCCTGCAGGGCGATAACAGGTCAACTATCAACCCAGTCTTACCAGACCAGTCACTTGTCCAGTCTTACCAGACCAGTCACCTGTCCAGTCTTACCAGACCAGTCACCTGTCCATTCTTACCAGACCAGTCACCTCTCCAGTCTTACCAGACCAATCACCTGTCCAGTCTTACCAGACCAGTCACCTGTCTAGTCTTACCAGACCAGTCACCTGTCTAGTCTTACCAGACCAGTCACCTGTCCAGTCTTACCAGACAAATCACCTGTCCAGTCTTACCAGACCAATCACCTGTCCAGTCTTACCAGACCAATCACCTGTCCAGCCTTACCAGACCAATCACCTGTCCAGTCTTACCAGACCAATCACCTGTCCAGTCTTACCAGACCAGTCACCTGTCCAGTCTTACCAGACCAATCACCTGTCCAGCCTTACCAGACCAATCACCTGTCCAGTCTTACCAGACCAATCACCTGTCCAGTCTTACCAGACCAAAAACCTGTCCAGTCTTACCAGACCAAACACCTGTCCAGTCTTACCAGACCAATCACCTGTCCAGCCTTACCAGACCAATTACCTGTCCAGTCTTACCAGACAAATCACCTGTCCAGTCTTACCTGACCAATCACCTGTCCAGTCTTACCAGACCAATCACCTGTCCAGTCTTACCAGACCAATCACCTGTCCAGTCTTACCAGACCAGTCACCTGTCCAGCCTCAGGACATTAGGTAGAGCTACTAGATAGACCTTGAACCCCACATACAGCATATCAATAATCTTCACTATCTTAACCTGGGTCTGGGGAGGCTGAACCATGCAGCTCAGTGCTACCATTTCCATTGTGAACATACACCACAGGATTCATGCTACATATCATACTGCAGTAGCTTTCAATCAACACTCTCTGCGTCGCTATATTAGCATAATGCTACTAATTTAGCTGTTTGATAACAACTGAGCTCTATAAAGTTAGCCAACATTGGGAGCTGTGAGGTATGGGAAATGTATCCATTTAAACTGCCACAGTGGGAAGGACTAAAGGCAAGGTTAGCTCTGTTGTTTGGCTCTCCTTGGTCTGCTTTAGTAGGTGCCTCTCCCCTCGGGGTGTTTGGAGCAGAACACGGCCCAGCCACCCAGCACCTCCCCGGGCCCTCAGCCCAGCCAAGGCTGTGGCATGTGCTTATCCTGCCCTGCCGCTAGCAAGGCTGCAGGAGACGTCTGGATGCACAACTCAATGTCATTTTCTGTCATGAGCACAGAAATTTGTAGTGACAATGTTAAGGATTTTAGAGGCTTAGGACAGAGTACACTCTTAGAAAAAAAGGTGCTATATAGAACCTAAAATGGTTATTCGGCCGTCCCCGTAGGAGAACCCTTTGAAGAACCTTTTTTACTTTCAGGTAGTTTTAGTTCTAGTTTCCACAGAGGGTTCTATATGGAACCCAAAAGGGTTCTACCTGGAACCAAAATGGTTATACCTGGAACCAAAAGGGTTATACCTGAAACCAAAAAAGGTTTTCCCATGGGGACAGCTGAAGAACCCTTTTGGAAGCCTGTCTTGTAAGAGTGTAGCTAGACCAGTAGACCTGTAGACCAGTGCAGCCTACACAGTACAGATGATATGGCTGCTTTATGTGGCTCATTCTCCAGCCAGCTCCAGGACCAGGACCAGTGCAGCCTACACAGTACAGATGATATGGCTGCTTTATGTGGCTCATTCTCCAGCCAGCTCCAGGACCAGGACCAGTGCAGCCTACACAGTACAGATGATATGGCTGCTTTATGTGGCTCATTCTCCAGCCAGCTCCAGGACCAGGACCAGTGCAGCCTACACAGTACAGATGATATGGCTGCTTTATGTGTCTCATTCTCCAGCCAGCTCCAGGACCAGGACCAGTGCAGCCTACACAGTACAGATGATATGGCTGCTTTATGTGTCTCATTCTCCAGCCAGCTCCAGGACCAGTGCAGCCTACACAGCACAGATGATATGGCTGCTTTATGTGTCTCATTCTCCAGCCAGGTCCAGGTCCAGGACCAGTGCAGCCTACACAGTAGAGATGATAAGGCTGCTTTATGTGTCTCATTCTCCAGCCAGCTCCAGCTCCAGGACCAGTGCAGCTTACACAGTACAGATGATATGGCTGCTTTATGTGTCTCATTCTCCAGCCAGCTCCAGGACCAGTGCAGCCTACACAGCACAGATGATATGGCTGCTTTATGTGTCTCATTCTCCAGGACCAGGACCAGTGCAGCATACACAGTACAGATGATATAGTGGTCCTCTGTAGCTCAGCTGGTAGAGCACGGCGCTTGTAACGCCAAGGTAGTGGGTTCGATCCCCGGGACAACCCATACACAAAAATGTATGCACGCATGACTGTAAGTCACTTTGGATAAAAGCGTCTGCTAAATGGCATATTATTTATATGGCTGCTTTATGTGTCTCATTCTCCAGCCAGCTCCAGGACCAGAACCAGTGCAGCCTACACAGTACAGATGATATGGCTGCTTTATGTGGCTCATTCTCCAGCCAGCTCCAGGACCAGGACCAGTGCAGCCAACACAGTACAGATGATATGGCTGATTTATGTGTCTCATTCTCCAGCCAGCTCCAGGACCAGGACCAGTGCAGCCTACACAGTACAGATGATATGGCTGCTTTATGTGTCTCATTCTCCAGCCAGCTCCAGGACCAGGACCAGTGCAGCCTACACAGTACAGATGATATGGCTGCTTTATGTGTCTCATTCTCAAGCCAGCTCCAGGACCAGTGCAGCCTACACAGTACAGATGATATGGCTGCTTTATTTGTCTCATTCTCCAGCCAGCTCCAGGACCAGTGCAGCCTACACAGCACAGATGATATGGCTGCTTTATGTGTCTCATTCTCCAGCCAGCTCCAGGACCAGGACCAGTGCAGCCTACACATTACAGATGATATGGCTGCTTTATGTGTCTCATTCTCCAGCCAGGTCCAGGTCCAGGACCAGTGCAGCCTACACAGTAGAGATGATAAGGCTGCTTTATGTGTCTCATTCTCCAGCCAGCTCCAGCTCCAGGACCAGTGCAGCTTACACAGTACAGATGATATGGCTGCTTTATGTGTCTCATTCTCCAGCCAGCTCCAGGACCAGTGCAGCCTACACAGCACAGATGATATGGCTGCTTTATGTGTCTCATTCTCCAGGACCAGGACCAGTGCAGCCTACACAGTACAGATGATATGGCTGCTTTATGTGTCTCATTCTCCAGCCAGCTCCAGGACCAGTGCAGCCTACACAGCACAGATGATATGGCTGCTTTATGTGTCTCATTCTCCAGGACCAGGACCAGTGCAGCATACACAGTACAGATGATATAGTGGTCCTCTGTAGCTCAGCTGGTAGAGCACGGCGCTTGTAACGCCAAGGTAGTGGGTTCGATCCCCGGGACAACCCATACACAAAAATGTATGCACGCATGACTGTAAGTCACTTTGGATAAAAGCGTCTGCTAAATGGCATATTATTTATATGGCTGCTTTATGTGTCTCATTCTCCAGCCAGCTCCAGGACCAGAACCAGTGCAGCCTACACAGTACAGATGATATGGCTGCTTTATGTGGCTCATTCTCCAGCCAGCTCCAGGACCAGGACCAGTGCAGCCTACACAGTACAGATGATATGGCTGCTTTATGTGTCTCATTCTCCAGCCAGCTCCAGGACCAGGACCAGTGCAGCCTACACAGTACAGATGATATGGCTCCTTTATGTGTCTCATTCTCCAGCCAGCTCCAGGACCAGGACCAGTGCAGCCTACACAGTACAGATGATATGGCTGCTTTATGTGTCTCATTCTCAAGCCAGCTCCAGGACCAGTGCAGCCTACACAGTACAGATGATATGGCTGCTTTATTTGTCTCATTCTCCAGCCAGCTCCAGGACCAGTGCAGCCTACACAGCACAGATGATATGGCTGCTTTATGTGTCTCATTCTCCAGCCAGCTCCAGGACCAGGACCAGTGCAGCCTACACATTACAGATGATATGGCTGCTTTATGTGTCTCATTCTCCAGCCAGGTCCAGGTCCAGGACCAGTGCAGCCTACACAGTAGAGATGATAAGGCTGCTTTATGTGTCTCATTCTCCAGCCAGCTCCAGCTCCAGGACCAGTGCAGCCTACACAGTACAGATGATATGGCTGCTTTATGTGTCTCATTCTCCAGCCAGCTCCAGGACCAGTGCAGCCTACACAGCACAGATGATATGGCTGCTTTATGTGTCTCATTCTCCAGGACCAGGACCAGTACAGCATACACAGTACAGATGATATAGTGGTCCTCTGTAGCTCAGCTGGTAGAGCACGGCGCTTGTAACGCCAAGGTAGTGGGTTCGATCCCCGGGACCACCCATACACAAAAATGTATGCACGCATGACTGTAAGTCACTTTGGATAAAAGCGTCTGCTAAATGGCATATTATTTATATGGCTGCTTTATGTGTCTCATTCTCCAGCCAGCTCCAGGACCAGTGCAGCCTACACAGTACAGATGATATGGCTGCTTTATGTGTCTCATTCTCCAGCCAGCTCCAGGTCCAGGACCAGTGCAGCCTACACAGTACAGATGATATGGCTGCTTTATGTGTTTCATTTTCCAGCCAGCTCCAGGACCAGGACCAGTGCAGCCTACACCGTACAAATGATATGGCTGCTTTATGTGTCTCATTGTCCAGCCAGCTCCAGGACCAGTGCAGCCTACACAGTACATATGATATGGCTGCTTTATGTGTCTCATTCTCCAGCCAGCTCCAGGACCAGAACCAGTGCAGCCTACACAGTACAGATGATATGGCTGCTTTATGTGTGTCATTCTCCAGCCAGCTCCAGGACCAGTGCAGCCTACACAGCACAGATGATATGGCTGCTTTATGTGTCTCATTCTCCAGCCAGCTCCAGGACCAGTGCAGCCTACACAGTACAGATGATATGGCTGCTTTATGTGTGTCATTCTCCAGCCAGCTCCAGGACCAGTGCAGCCTACACAGCACAGATGATATGGCTGCTTTATGTGTCTCATTCTCCAGCCAGCTCCAGGACCCGTGCAGCCTACACAGAACAGAGAATATGGCTGCTTTATGTGTCTCATTCTCCAGTACCAGGACCAGTGCAGCCTACACAGTACAGATGATATGGCTGCTTTATGTGTCTCATTCTCCAGCCAGCTCCAGGACCAGTGCAGCCTACACAGTACAGATGATATGGCTGCTTTATGTGTCTCATTCTCCAGCCAGCTCCAGGTCCAGGACCAGTGCAGCCTACACAGTACAGATGATATGGCTGCTTTATGTGTCTAATTCTCCAGCCAGCTCCAGGACCAGGACCAGTGCAGCCTACACAGTACAGATGATATAGCTGCTTTATGTGTCTCATTGTCCAGCTAGCTCCAGGACCAGTGCAGCCTACACAGTACAGATGATATGGCTGCTTTATGTGTCTCATTCTCCAGCCAGCTCCAGCTCCAGGACCAGTGCAGCCTACACAGTACAGATGATATGGCTGCTTTATGTGTCTCATTCTCCAGCCAGCTCCAGGACCAGTGCAGCCTACACAGCACATATGATATGGCTGCTTTATGTGTCTCATTCTCCAGGACCAGGACCAGTGCAGCCTACACAGTACAGATGATATGGCTGCTTTATGTGTCTCATTCTCCAGCCAGCTCAAGGACCAGGACAATTGCAGCCTACACAGTACAGATGATATGGCTGCTTTATGTGTCTCATTCTCTAGCCAGCTCCAGGACCAGTGCAGCCTACACAGCACAGATGATATGGCTGCTTTATGTGTCTCATTCTCCAGGACCAGGACCAGTGCAGCCTACACAGTACAGATGATATGGCTGCTTTATGTGTCTCATTCTCCAGCCAGCTCCAGGACCAGGACCTGTGCAGCCTACACAGTACAGATGATATGGCTGCTTTATGTGTCTCATTCTCCAGCCAGCTCCAGGACCAGTGCAGCCTACACAGTACAGATGATATGGCTGCTTTATGTGTGTCATTCTCCAGCCAGCTCCAGGACCAGTGCAGCCTACACAGCACAGATGATATGGCTGCTTTATGTGTCTCATTCTCCAGCCAGCTCCAGGACCAGTGCAGCCTACACAGCACAGAGAATATGGCTGCTTTATGTGTCTCATTCTCCAGTACCAGGACCAGTGCAGCCTACACAGTACAGATGATATGGCTGCTTTATGTGTCTCATTCTCCAGCCAGCTCCAGGACCAGTGCAGCCTTCACAGTACAGATGATATGGCTGCTTTATGTGTCTCATTCTCCAGCCAGCTCCAGGTCCAGGACCAGTGCAGCCTACACAGTACAGATGATATGGCTGCTTTATGTGTCTCATTCTCCAGCCAGCTCCAGGACCAGGACCAGTGCAGCCTACACAGTACAGATGATATGGCTGCTTTATGTGTCTCATTGTCCAGCTAGCTCCAGGACCAGTGCAGCCTACACAGTACAGATGATATGGCTGCTTTATGTGTCTCATTCTCCAGCCAGCTCCAGCTCCAGGACCAGTGCAGCCTACACAGTACAGATGATATGGCTGCTTTATGTGTCTCATTCTCCAGCCAGCTCCAGGACCAGTGCAGCCTACACAGCACATATGATATGGCTGCTTTATGTGTCTCATTCTCCAGGACCAGGACCAGTGCAGCCTACACAGTACAGATGATATGGCTGCTTTATGTGTCTCATTCTCCAGCCAGCTCAAGGACCAGGACAATTGCAGCCTACACAGTACAGATGATATGGCTGCTTTATGTGTCTCATTCTCTAGCCAGCTCCAGGACCAGTGCAGCCTACACAGCACAGATGATATGGCTGCTTTATGTGTCTCATTCTCCAGGACCAGGACCAGTGCAGCCTACACAGTACAGATGATATGGCTGCTTTATGTGTCTCATTCTCCAGCCAGCTCCAGGACCAGGACCTGTGCAGCCTACACAGTACAGATGATATGGCTGCTTTATGTGTCTCATTCTCCAGCCAGCTCCAGGACCAGTGCAGCCTACACAGTACAGATGATATGGCTGCTTTATGTGTGTCATTCTCCAGCCAGCTCCAGGACCAGTGCAGCCTACACAGCACAGATGATATGGCTGCTTTATGTGTCTCATTCTCCAGCCAGCTCCAGGACCAGTGCAGCCTACACAGCACAGAGAATATGGCTGCTTTATGTGTCTCATTCTCCAGTACCAGGACCAGTGCAGCCTACACAGTACAGATGATATGGCTGCTTTATGTGTCTCATTCTCCAGCCAGCTCCAGGACCAGTGCAGCCTACACAGTACAGATGATATGGCTGCTTTATGTGTCTCATTCTCCAGCCAGCTCCAGGTCCAGGACCAGTGCAGCCTACACAGTACAGATGATATGGCTGCTTTATGTGTCTCATTCTCCAGCCAGCTCCAGGACCAGGACCAGTGGAGCCTACACAGTACAGATGATATGGCTGCTTTATGTGTCTCATTGTCCAGCTAGCTCCAGGACCAGTGCAGCCTACACAGTACAGATGATATGGCTGCTTTATGTGTCTCATTCTCCAGCCAGCTCCAGCTCCAGGACCAATGCAGCCTACACAGTACAGATGATATGGCTGCTTTATGTGTCTCATTCTCCAGCCAGCTCCAGGACCAGTGCTGCCTACACAGCACATATGATATGGCTGCTTTATGTGTCTCATTCTCCAGGACCAGGACCAGTGCAGCCTACACAGTACAGATGATATGGCTGCTTTATGTGTCTCATTCTCCAGCCAGCTCAAGGACCAGGACAATTGCAGCCTACACAGTACAGATGATATGGCTGCTTTATGTGTCTCATTCTCTAGCCAGCTCCAGGACCAGTGCAGCCTACACAGCACAGATGATATGGCTGCTTTATTTGTCTCATTCTCCAGGACCAGGACCAGTGCAGCCTACACAGTACAGATGATATGGCTGCTTTATGTGTCTCATTCTCCAGCCAGCTCCAGGACCAGGACCTGTGCAGCCTACACAGTACAGATGATATGGCTGCTTTATGTGTCTCATTCTCCAGCCAGCTCCAGGACCAGTGCAGCCTACACAGTACAGATGATATGGCTGCTTTATGTGTGTCATTCTCCAGCCAGCATCAGGACCAGTGCAGCCTACACAGCACAGATGATATGGCTGCTTTATGTGTCTCATTCTCCAGCCAGCTCCAGGACCAGTGCAGCCTACACAGCACAGAGAATATGGCTGCTTTATGTGTCTCATTCTCCAGTACCAGGACCAGTGCAGCCTACACAGTACAGATGATATGGCTGCTTTATGTGTCTCATTCTCCAGCCAGCTCCAGGACCAGTGCAGCCTACACAGTACAGATGATATGGCTGCTTTATGTGTCTCATTCTCCAGCCAGCTCCAGGTCCAGGACCAGTGCAGCCTACACAGTACAGATGATATGGCTGCTTTATGTGTCTCATTCTCCAGCCAGCTCCAGGACCAGGACCAGTGCAGCCTACACAGTACAGATGATATGGCTGCTTTTTGTGTCTCATTGTCCAGCTAGCTCCAGGAACAGTGCAGCCAACACAGTACAGATGATATGGCTGCTTTATGTGTCTCATTCTCCAGCCAGCTCCAGCTCCAGGACCAGTGCAGCCTACACAGTACAGATGATATGGCTGCTTTATGTGTCTCATTCTCCAGCCAGCTCCAGGACCAGTGCAGCCTACACTGCACATATGATATGGCTGCTTTATGTGTCTCATTCTCCAGGACCAGGACCGGTGCAGCCTACACAGTACAGATGATATGGCTGCTTTATGTGTCTCATTCTCCAGCCAGCTCAAGGACCAGGACAATTGCAGCCTACACAGTACAGATGATATGGCTGCTTTATGTGTCTCATTCTCCAGCCAGCTCCAGGACCAGTGCAGCCTACACAGTACAGATGATATGGCTGCTTTATGTGTCTCATTCTCCAGCCAGCTCCAGCTCCAGGACCAGTGTAGCCTACACAGCACATATGATATGGCTGCTTTATGTGTATCATTCTCCAGCCAGCTCCAGGACCAGTGCAGCCTACACAGTACAGATGATATGGCTGCTTTATGTGTCTCATTCTCCAGCAAGCTCCAGGACCAGTGCAACCTACACAGTACAGATGATATGGCTGCTTTATGTGTCTCATTCTCCAGCCAGCTCCAGGACCAGTGCAGCCTACACAGTACAGATGATATGGCTGCTTTATGTGTCTCATTCTCCAGCCAGCTCCAGGACCAGGGCCAGTGCAGCCTACACAGTACAGATGATATGGCTGCTTTATGTGTCTCATTCTCCTGCCAAATCCAGGACCAGTGCAGCCTACACAGTACAGATGATATGGCTGCTTTATGTGTATCATTCTCCAGCCAGCCCCAGGACCAGGACCAGTGCAGCCTACACAGTACAGATGATATGGCTGCTTTATGTGTCTCATTCTCAAACCAGCTCCAGGACCAGTGCAGCCTACACAGTACAGATGATATGGCTGCTTTATGTGTCTCATTCTCCAGCCAGCTCCAGCTCCAGGACCAATGCAGCCTACACAGTACAGATGATATGGCTGCTTTTTGTGTCTCATTCTCCAGCCAGCTCCAGCTCCAGGACCAGTGCAGCCTATACAGTACAGATGATATGGCTGCTTTATGTGTCTCATTCTCCAGCCAGCTCCAGGACCAGTGCAGCCTACACAGTACAGATGATATGGCTGCTTTATGTGTCTCATTCTCCAGCCAGCTCCAGGACCAGGACCAGTGCAGCCTACACAGTACAGAAGATATGGCTGCTTTATGTGTCTCATTCTCAAGCCAGCTCCAGGACCAGTGCAGCCTACACAGTACAGATGATATGGCTGCTTTATGTGTCTCATTCTCCAGCCAGCTCCAGCTCCAGGACCAGTGCAGCCTACACAGTACAGATGATATGGCTGCTTTATTTGTCTCATTCTCCAGCCAGCTCCAGGACCAGTGCAGCCTACACAGCACAGATGATATGGCTGCTTTATGTTTCTCATTCTCCAGCCAGCTCCAGGACCAGGACCAGTGCAGCCTACACATTACAGATGATATGGCTGCTTTATGTGTCTCATTCTCCAGCCAGCTCCAGGTCCAGGACCAGTGCAGCCTACACAGTAGAGATGATAAGGCTGCTTTTTGTGTCTCATTCTCCAGCCAGCTCCAGGACCAGTGCAGCCTACACAGCACAGATGATATGGCTGCTTTATGTGTCTCATTCTCCAGGACCAGGACCAGTGCAGCATACACAGTACAGATGATATGGTGGTCCTCTGTAGCTCAGCTGGTAGAGCACGGCGCTTGTAACGCCAAGGTAGTGGGTTCGATCCCCGGGACCACCCATACACAAAAATGTATGCACGCATGACTGTAAGTCACTTTGGATAAAAGCGTCTGCTAAATGGCATATTATTTATATGGCTGCTTTATGTGTCTCATTCTCCAGCCAGCTCCAGGACCAGTGCAGCCTACACAGTACAGATGATATGGCTGCTTTATGTGTCTCATTCTCCAGCCAGCTCCAGGTCCAGGACCAGTGCAGCCTACACAGTACAGATGATATGGCTGCTTTATGTGTCTCATTCTCCAGCCAGCTCCAGGACCAGGACCAGTGCAGCCTACACAGTACAGATGATATGGCTCCTTTATGTGTCTCATTCTCCAGCCAGCTCCAGGACCAGGACCAGTGCAGCCTACACAGTACAGATGATATGGCTGCTTTATGTGTCTCATTCTCAAGCCAGCTCCAGGACCAGTGCAGCCTACACAGTACAGATGATATGGCTGCTTTATTTGTCTCATTCTCCAGCCAGCTCCAGGACCAGTGCAGCCTACACAGCACAGATGATATGGCTGCTTTATGTGTCTCATTCTCCAGCCAGCTCCAGGACCAGGACCAGTGCAGCCTACACATTACAGATGATATGGCTGCTTTATGTGTCTCATTCTCCAGCCAGCTCCAGGACCAGTGCAGCCTACACAGTACATATGATATGGCTGCTTTATGTGTCTCATTCTCCAGCCAGCTCCAGGACCAGGACCAGTGCAGCCTACACAATACAGATGATATGGCTGCTTTATGTGTGTCATTCTCCAGCCAGCTCCAGGACCAGTGCAGCCTACACAGCACAGATGATATGGCTGCTTTATGTGTCTCATTCTCTAGCCAGCTCCAGGACCAGTGCAGCCTACACAGCACAGAGAATATGGCTGCTTTATGTGTCTCATTCTCCAGGACCTGGACCAGTGCAGCTTACACAGTACATATGATATGGCTGCTTTATGTGTCTCATTCTCCAGCCAGCTCCAGGACCAGTGCAGCCTACACAGTACAGATGATATGGCTGCTTTATGTGTCTCATTCTCCAGCCAGCTCCAGGACCAGTGCAGCCTACACAGCACAGATGATATGGCTGCTTTATGTGTCTCATTCTCCAGGACCAGGACCAGTGCAGCCTACACAGTACAGATGATAAGGCTGCTTTATGTGTCTCATTCTCCAGCCAGCTCCAGGACCAGGACCTGTGCAGCCTACACAGTACAGATGATATGGCTGCTTTATGTGTCTAATTCTCCAGCCAGCTCCAGGACCAGTGCAGCCTACACAGTACAGATGATATGGCTGCTTTATGTGTCTCATTCTCCAGCCAGCTCCAGGACCAGTGCAGCCTACACAGTACAGATGATATGGCTGCTTTATGTGTCTCATTCTCCAGCCAGCTCCAGGACCAGTGCAGCCTACACAGTACAGATGATATGGCTGCTTTATGTGTCTCATTCTCCTGCCAGCTCGAGGACCAGTGCAGCCTACACAGTACAGATGATATGGCTGCTTTATGTGTCTCATTCTCCAGCCAGCTCCATGACCAGGACCAGTGCAGCCTACACAGCACAGATGATATGGCTGCTTTATGTGTCTCATTCTCTAGCCAGCTCCAGGACCAGTGCAGCCTACACAGCACAGAGAATATGGCTGCTTTATGTGTCTCATTCTCCAGGACCAGGACCAGTGCAGCCTACACAGTACATATGATATGGCTGCTTTATGTGTCTCATTCTCCAGCCAGCCCCAGGACCAGGACCAGTGCAGCCTACACAGTACAGATAATATGGCTGCTTTATGTGTCTCATTCTCCAGCCAGCTCCAGGACCAGGACCAGTGCAGCCTACACAGTACAGCTGATATGGCTGCTTTATGTGTCTCATTCTCAAGCCAGCTCCAGGACCAGTGCAGCCTACACAGCACAGATGATATGGCTGCTTTATGTGTCTCATTCTCTAGCCAGCTCCAGGACCAGTGCAGCCTACACAGCATAGAGAATATGGCTGCTTTATGTGTCTCATTCTCCAGGACCAGGACCAGTGCAGCCTACACAGTACATATGATATGGCTGCTTTATGTGTCTCATTCTCCAGCCAGCTCCAGGACCAGTGCAGCCTACACAGTACAGATGATATGGCTGCTTTATGTGTCTCATTCTCCAGCCAGCTCCAGGACCAGGACCATTGCAGCCTACACAGTACAGATGATATGGCTGCTTTATGTGTCTCATTCTCCAGCCAGCTCCAGGACCAGTGCAGCCTACACAGCACAGATGATATGGCTGCTTTATGTGTCTCATTCTCCAGGACCAGGACCAGTGCAGCCTACACAGTACAGATGATATGGCTGCTTTATGTGTCTCATTCTCCAGCCAGCTCCAGGACCAGGACCTGTGCAGCCTACACAGTACAGATGATATGGCTGCTTTATGTTTCTCATTCTCCAGCCAGCTCCAGGACCAGTGCAGCCTACACAGTTTAGATAATATGGCTGCTTTATGTGTCTCATTCTCCAGCCAGCTCCAGGACCAGTGCAGCCTACACAGTACAGATGATATGGCTGCTTTATGTGTCTCATTCTCCAGCCAGCTCCAGGACCAGTGCAGCCTACACAGTACAGATGATATGACTGCTTTATGTGTCCATTCTCCAGCCAGCTCCAGGACCAGGGCCAGTGCAGCCTACACAGTACAGATGATATGGCTGCTTTATGTGTCTCGTTCTCCTGCCAGCTCCAGGACCAGTGCAGCCTACACAGTACAGATGATATGGCTGCTTCATGTGTCTCATTCTCCAGCCAGCCCCAGGACCAGGACCAGTGCAGCCTACACAGTACAGATGATATGGCTGCTTTATGTGTCTCGTTCTCCAGCCAGCTCCAGGACCAGGACCAGTGCAGCCTACACAGTACAGATGATATGGCTGCTTTATGTGTCTCATTCTCCAGCCAGCCCCAGGACCAGGACCAGTGCAGCCTACACAGTACAGATGATATGGCTGCTTTATGTGTCTCATTCTCAAGCCAGCTCCAGGACCAGTGCAGCCTACACAGTACAGATGATATGGCTGCTTTATGTGTCTCATTCTCCAGCCAGCTCCAGGACCAGTGCAGCCTACACAGTACAGATGATATGGCTGCTTTACGTGTCTCATTCTCCAGCCAGCTCCAGCTCCAAGACCAATGCAGCCTACACAGTACAGATGATATGGCTGCTTTATGTGTCTCATTCTCCAGCCAGCTCCAGCTCCAGGACCAGTGCAGCCTATACAGTACAGATGATATGGCTGCTTTATGTGTCTCATTCTCCAGCCAGCTCCAGGACCAGTGCAGCCTACACAGTACAGATGATATGGCTGCTTTATGTGTCTCATTCTCCAGCCAGCTCCAGCTCCAGGACCAGTGTAGCCTACACAGTACAGATGATATGGCTGCTTTATGTGTATCATTCTCCAGCCAGCTCCAGGACCAGTGCAGCCTACACAGTACAGATGATATGGCTGCTTTATGTGTCTCATTCTCCAGCCAGCTCCAGGACCAGTGCAGCCTACACAGTACAGATGATATGGCTGCTTTATGTGTCTCATTCTCCAGCCAGCTCCAGAACCAGTGCAGCCTACACAGTACAGATGATATGGCTGCTTTATGTGTCTCATTCTCCAGCCAGCTCCAGGACCAGGACCAGTTTAGCCTACACAGTACAGATGAAATGGCTGCTTTATGTGTCTCATTTTCCAGCCAGCTCCAGGACCTGTGCAGCCTACACAGTACAGATGATATGGCTGCTTTATGTGTCTCATTCTCCAGCCAGCTCCAGGTCCAGGACCAGTGCAGCATAAACAGTATAGATGATATGGCTGCTTTATATGTCTCATTCTCCAGCCAGCTCCAGGTCCAGGACCAGTGCAGCATAAACAGTATAGATGACATGGCTGCTTTATATGTCTCATTCTCCAGCCAGCTCCAGGACCAGTGCAGCCTACACAGTACAGATGATATGGCTGCTTTATGTGTCTCATTCTCCAGCCAGCTCCAGGACCAGGACCAGTGCAGCATAAACAGTATAGATGATATGGCTGCTTTATATGTCTCATTCTCCAGCCAGCTCCAGGACCAGGACCAGTGCAGCCTACACAGTACAGATGATATGGCTGCTTTATGTGTCTCATTCTCCAGCCAGCTCCAGCAGCACAACAGCATGCTGGTCACACTGTGTTCCTCTCTCTCTCTCTCTGTAGAAGACGCTTCTCTATCCCTATATTCATCCCTGGCTCTACCTCTCCTTTTCTCTCCTTCTCAACATGATTGACTTGTGTCCTAACCAATAGACACAGTGATTGACTTGTGTCCTAATCAATAGACACAGTGATTGACTTGTGTCCTAATCAATAGATGGAGGTATACTATAATGACACAGTGATTTACTTGTCCTAATCAATAGATGTAGGTATCTGATAATGTGGTCTAATACAGTGATTGACTTGTGTCCTAATCAATATACACAGTGATTGACTTTTGTCCTAATCAATAGACACAGTGATTGACTTGTATCCTAATCAATAGACACAGTGATTGACATGTGTCCTAATCAATAGATGGAGGTATACTATAATGACACAGTGATTTACTAGTCCTAATCAATAGATGTAGGTATCTGATAATGTGGTCTGATACAGTGATTGACTTGTATCCTAATCAATAGACACAGTGATTTACTTTTGTCCTAATCAATAGATGGAGGTATCCGATAATGTGGTCTGATACAGTGATTGACTTGTATCCTTATCAATAGACACAATGATTGACTTGTGTCCTAATCAATAAACACAATGATTGACTTGTGTATCACGACACAGGATGAGACCAAGATGCAGACACAGGAGGCAGATGGTTCTCTGATATTTATTAATAAACAAGGGGCAGGTCGAGGACAGGCAGAAGTTCGTAAACCAGGTCAGAGTCAGATAGGTACAGGACGGCAGGCAGGCTCAGGGTCAGGTCAGGCAGAATGGTCAAAACCGGGAGAACTAGAAAACAGGGACTAAAGAGAACAGGAGTACGGGGAAAACACGCTGGTAGGCTTGAAGAGACTAAACGAACTGGCAACAGACAAACAGAAAACACAGGTATTAATACACTGGGGATAATGGGGAAGAATGGGAGACACCTGGTGTGGGGTGGAGACAAGCACAAGACAGGAGATACAGATCAGGGTGTGACATGTGTCCTAATCAATAGATGGATGTATCCGATAATGTGGTCTGATACAGTGATTGACTTGTGTCCTAACCAGTAGACACAGTGATTGACTTGTGTCCTAATCAATAGACACAGTGATTGACTTGTGTCCTAACCAATGATGCAGGTATCCTATAAAGCAGGTATGTTCAACAGATAATACACAGAAGACTAAACCAAACCAAATGCAACCCTGAAACCCCCAAGACATCCATACACAACAATATGTGGTGCTTGAATAACATTGAATAGCATTGAATAACATTGAATAGTATTGAATAGTATTGAAAAACATTGAATAGTTTTGAACAACATTGAATAGCATTAACTAACATTGAGTAGTATTGGATAGTATTGAATAGTATTGAAAAGCATTGCATGGCACTGAATAACATTGAATAGTATTGAAACACATTGAATAGTATTGAATAGTACTGAATAGCATTGAATAGTATTGAAAAACATTGAATAGCATTGAATAACATTGAATAGCATTGAATAACATTGAAAAGCATTGAATAACATTGAATAGCATTGAATAGTATTGAGTAACATTGAATAGCATTTCATTGCATTGAATAGCATTGAATAAAATGTAATAATATTGAATAGCACTGAATAGCATTGAATAACATTGAAAAGCATTGAAAAACATTGAATAGCATTGAATAGTATTGAATAACATTGAATAGCATTTCATTGCATTGAATAGCATTGAATAAAATGTAATAATATTGAATAGCATTGAATAGTATTGAATAATACTGAATAACATTGAAACATTGAATAGCATTGAATAACATTGAATAGCATTTAATAACATTGGATAGTGTTGAATGATACTGAATAGCATTGAACACATTTGAATAACATTGAATTGCATTGAATTGCTTTGAATAGCATTGGATAACATTGGATAACATTGAATAGCATTGAATAGCATTGAATAGCATTGAAAAGCATTGAATAACATTGAATAACATTGAAAAACATTGAATAACATTGAATAGCTTTGAGTTAACCTCGACCTGGATGAAGATTTTTTCTTTAACGAGTCTGACGAAGGATATACTGCTTTCTCGAGACCAGGCCCAAATCCCCGTCATTTGTGTGAAGAATAGACAGAGAAAAAGAGGGCGGAGGTCGGGCTGCCATCTGAGCATTTATAGACCAGGGACTAAACCTCCACTTCCATCCGTTCTATTGGCCAACGTGCAATCATTGGAAAATAAAATGGATGATCTACGATTAAGACTATCCTACCAACGGGACATTAAAAACTGAACGACGACACGGAAAATATAGAGCTGGCTGAGTTTTCTGTGCATCGGCAGGACAGAGCAGCTACGTCTGGCCACCCGGCCTATTTACATTGACTCCCCCTTTGTTTTTACACTGGTGCTACTCGCTGTTTATTATATATGCATAGTCACTTTACCCCTACCTACATGTACAAATTACCTCGACTCACCTGTACTCGAGCACATTAACTCGGTACCGGTACCCCCTGTATATAGCCTCGTTATTGTTATTTACAGAAAAAGGTGGTTGTCCCACTGGCTATCATAAGTTGAATGCACCAATTTGTAAGTCGCTCTGGATAAGAGCGTCTGCTAAATGATGTAAATGTAATGTATTGTGTTACTTTTTATTTAATGTTTTACTTTAGTTTATTTAGTAAATATTTTCGTAACTCTATTTCTTGAACTGCATTGTTGGTTAAGGGCTTGTAAGTAAGCATTTCACAGGTAAGGTCTACACCTGTTGTATTCGGCGCATGTGACAAATAAAATGTGATTTCATTTGATTTGAATAGCATTGAATAACATTGAATAGCATTGAATAACATTGAATAACATTGAATAGCATTGAATAACATTGAAAAGCATTGAAAAGCATTGAATAACATTGAAAAGCATTGCTCTTCCTACAGTGTGTACTGTCTAACCACAGCTGTGGCTGAAGGCTTGAAGCACTTTGCTGAATGTGTGATGAGATTAACTGGATCATTTGCATAGTAAGAAGTGAAATGTTCTTCTAAAGTCACCCCCTTATTAAAACCCAGCTGCCCCAGCTAGTCCCGGAGGGGAGGTCACTGAGGATGTTACTGGAAAATACGATTATTTGTGGACGTGGCGAGGCATGAGGCTGTTCTCCTGAACCCCAGAGATATAGTTCCAGCCTGTTCCCCACTGCTCATAGATATAGTTCCAGCCTGTTCCCCACCGCTCACAGATATAGATCCAGCCTGTTCCTCACCGCTCACAGATGTAGTTCCAGCCTGTTCCCCACCGCTCACAGATGTAGTGCCAGCCTGTTCCCCACCGCTCAAAGATATAGTTCCAGCCTGTTCCCCACTGCTCACAGATATAGTTCCAGCCTGTTCCCTACCACTCACATATATACTTCCAGCATGACGTTCCCCACCACTCACAAATATAGTTCCAGGGCTGTTCCCCACCACTCACAAATATAGTTCCAGCCTGTTCCCCACCACTCACATATATAGTTCCAGCCTGTTCCCCACCACTCACAGATATAGTTCCAGCCTGTTCCCCACCACTCACATACATAGATCCAGCCTGTTCCCCATCACTCACAGATAGTTCCAGCCTGTTCCCCACCACTCACAGATATAGATCCAGCCTGTTTACAACTACTCACATACGTAGTTCCAGCATGTTCACCACCACTCACAGATATATTTCCAGCCTGTTCTCAACCACTCACAGATATAATTCCATCCAGTTCCCCACCACTCACAGTTATCGTTCCAGCAAGAGGTTCCCCAACACTCACATATATAGTTCCAGCCTGTTCCCAACTATTCACGGATATAGTTCCAGCCAGTTACCCACCACTCACAGAAAAAGATCCAGCCTGTTCCCCACCACTCACAGATATAGTTCCAGCCTGTTCCCCAACACTCACAGATATAGTTCCAGCCTGTTCCCAACTACTCACAGATATAGTTCCAGCCAGTTCCCCACCACTCACAGAAAAATATCCAGCCTGTTCCCCACCACTCATTGATATAGTTCAAGGCTGTTCACCGCCACTCACATATATAGTTCCAGCCTGATCCCCACCACTCACAGATATAGTTCCAGCCTTTTCCATACCAATCACAGATATAGTACCAGCCTGTTCCCCACCACTCATAGATATAGTTCCAGCCTGTTCCCCATCACTCACAGAAAATATTCAGCCTGTTCCCCACCACTCATAGAAAATATCCAGCCTGTTCCCAACCACTCACAGATATAGTTCCAGTCTGTTCCCCACTACTCACAGATATAGTTCCAGCCAGTTTCCCATCACTCACAGATATATGTCCAGCCTGTTTCCAATTACTCACATACATAGTTCCAGCATGTTTCTGCCACACACATATATAGTTCCAGCATGTAACCCCACCATTCACAGATATAGTTCCAGGCTGTTCCCCACTACTCACAGATATAGTTCTAGACTGTTCCCCACCACTCACAAATATAGTTCCAGCCTGTTCCCCACCACTCACAGATATAGTTCCAGCCAGTTTCCCATCACTCACAGATATATGTCCAGCCTGTTTCCAATTACTCACATACATAGTTCCAGCATGTTTCTGCCACACACATATATAGTTCCAGCATGTAACCCCACCATTCACAGATATAGTTCCAGGCTGCTCCCCACTACTCACAGATATAGTTCTAGACTGTTCCCCACCACTCACAAATATAGTTACAGCCTGTTCCCCACCACTCACAGATATAGTTCCTGCCTGTTCCCCACCACTCACAGATATAGTTCCTGCCTGTTCCCCACCACTCACAGATATAGTTCCAGGCTATTCCCCACCACTCACAGATATAATTCCAGTCTGTTCCCCACTACTCACCGATATAGTTCCAGCCAGTTCCACACTTCTCACAGATATAGTTCCAGCCTGTTCCCCAACACTCACAGATATAGTTCCAGCCTGTTCCCCAACAACTCAGAAAGATGATATATACAGTGGGGGAAAAAAGTATTTAGTCAGCCACCAATTGTGCAAGTTCTCCCACTTAAAAAGATGAGAGAGGCCTGTAATTATCATCATAGGTACACGTCAACTATGACAGACAAAATTATTTTTAAAAATCCAGAAAATCACATTGTAGGATTTTTTATGAATTTATTTGCAAATTATGGTGGAAAATAAGTATTTGGTCAATAACAAAAGTTTCTCAATACTTTGTTATATACCCTTTTTTGGGAATGACACAGGTCAAACGTTTTCTGTCTTCACAAGGTTTTCACACACTGTTGCTGGTATTTTGGCCCATTCCTCCATGCAGATCTCCTCTAGAGCAGTGATGTTTTGGGGCTGTCGCTGGGCAACACGGACTTTCAACTCCCTCCAAAGATTTTCTATGGGGTTGAGATCTGGAGACTGGATAGGCCACTCCAGGACCTTGAAATGTTTCTTACGAAGCCACTCCTTCGTTGCCCGGGCAGTGTGTTTGGGATCATTGTCATGCTGAAAGACCCAGCCACGTTTCATCTTCAATGCCCTTGCTGATGGAAGGAGGTTTTCACTCAAAATCTCACGATACATGGCCCCATTCATTCTTTCCTTTACACGGATCAGTCGTCCTGGTCCCTTTGCAGAAAAACAGCCCCAAAGCATGATGTTTCCACCCCCATGCTTCACAGTAGGTATGGTGTTCTTTGGATGCAACTCAGCATTCTTTGTCCTCCAAACACGACGAGTTGAGTTTTTACCAAAAAGTTATATTTTGGTTTCATCTGACCATATGACATTCTCCCAAATCTCTTCTGGATCATCCAAATGCACTCTAGCAAACTTCAGACGGGCCTGGACATGTACTGGCCTAAGCAGGGGGAAACGTCTTGCACTGCAGGATTTGAGTCCCTGGCGGCGTAGTGTGTTACTGATGGTAGGCTTTGTTACTTTGGTCCCAGCTCTCTGCAGGTCATTCACTAGGTCCCCCCGTGTGGTCTGGGATTTTTGCTCACCGTTCTTGTGATCATTTTGACCCCACGGGTGAGATCTTGCGTGGAGCCCCAGATCGAGGGAGATTATCAGTGGTCTTGTATGTCTTCCATTTCCAAATAATTGCTCCCACAGTTGATTTCTTCAAACCAAGCTGCTTACCTATTGCAGATTCAGTCTTCCCAGCCTGGTGCAGGTCTACAATTTTGTTTCTGCTGTCCTTTGACAGCTCTTTGGTCTTGGCCATAGTGGAGTTTGGAGTGTGACTGTTTGAGGTTGTGGACAGGTGTCTTTTATACTGATAACAAGTTCAAACAGGTGCTATTAATACAGGTAACGAGTGGAGGACAGAGGAGCCTCTTCAAGAATAAGTTACAGGTCTGTGAGAGCCAGAAATCTTGCTTGTTTGTAGGTGACCAAATACTTATTTTCCACCATTATTTGCAAATAAATTCATTAAAAATCCTACAATGTGATTTTCTGGATTTTTTTTTCTCAATTTGTCTGTCATAGATGACGTGTACCTATGATGAAAATTACAGGCCTCTCTCATCTTTTTAAGTGGGAGAACTTGCACAATTGGTGGCTGACTAAATACGTTTTTTCCCCGCTGTATATACAGTGGGGAGAACAAGTATTTGATACACTGCCGATTTTGCAGGTTTTCCTACTTACAAAGCATGTAGAGGTCTGTAATTTTTATCATAGGTACACTTTAACTGTGAGAGACGGAATCTAAAACAAAAATCCCGAAAATCACATTGTATGATTTTTAAGTAATTCATTTGCATTTTATTGCATGACAAAAGTATTTGATACATCAGAAAAGCAGAACTTAATATTTGGTACAGAAACCTTTGTTTGCAATTACAGAGATCATACGTTTCCTGTAGGTCTTGACCAGGTTTGCACACACTGCAGCAGCGATTTTGGCCCACTCCTCCATACAGACCTTCTCCAGATCCTTCAGGTTTCGGGGCTGTCGCGGGGCAATACAGACTTTCAGCTCCCTCCAAAGATTTTCTATTGGGTTCAGGTCTGGCGACTGGCTAGGCCACTCCAGGACCTTGAGATGCTTCTTACGGAGCCACTCCTTAGTTGCCCTGGCTGTGTGTTTCGGGTCATTGTCATGCTGGAAGACCCAGCCACGACCCATCTTCAATGCTCTTACTGAGGGAAGGAGGTTGTTGGCCAAGATTTCGCGATACATGGCCCCATCCATCCTCCCCTCAATACGGTGCAGTCGTCCTGTCCCCTTTGCAGAAAAGCATCCCCAAAGAATGATGTTTCCACCTCCATGCTTCACAGTTGGGATGGTGTTCTTGGGGTTGTACTCATCCTTCTTCTTCCTCCAAACACGGCGAGTGGAGTTTAGACCAAAAAGCTCTATTTTTGTCTCATCAGACCACATGACCTTCTCCCATTCCTCCTCTGGATCATCCAGATGGTCATTGGCAAACTTCAGACGGGCCTGGACATGCGCTGGCTTGAGCAGGGGGACCTTGCGTGCGCTGCAGGATTTTAATCCATGACGGCGTAGTGTGTTACTAATGGTTTTCTTTGAGACTGTGGTCCCAGCTCTCTTCAGGTCATTGACCAGGTCCTGCCGTGTAGTTCTGGGCTGATCCCTCACCTTCCTCATGATCATTGATGCCCCACGAGGTGTGATCTTGCATGGAGCCCCAGACCGAGGGTGATTGACCGTCATCTTGAACTTCTTCCATTTTCGAATAATTTCGCCAACAGTTGTTGCCTTCTCACCAAGCTGCTTGCCTATTGTCCTGTAGCCCATCCCAGCCTTGTGCAGGTCTACAATTTTATCCCTGATGTCCTTACACAGCTCTTTGTTCTTGGCCATTGTGGAGAGGTTGGAGTCTGTTTGATTGAGTGTGTGGACATGTGTCTTTTATACAGGTAACGAGTTAAAACGGGTGCAGTTAATACAGGTAATGAGTGGAGAACAGGAGGGCTTCTTAAAGAAAAACTAACAGGTCTGTGAGAGCCGGAATTCTTACTGGTTGGTAGGTGATCAAATACTTATGTCATGCAATAAAATGCAAATGAATTACTTAAAAATCATACAATGTGATTTTCTGGATTTTTGTTTTAGATTCCGTCTCTCACAGTTGAAGTGTACCTATCATAAAAATTACAGACCTCTACATGCTTTGTAAGTAGGAAAACCTGCAAAATTGGCAGTGTATCAAATACTTGTTCTCCCCACTATATATATATATATATATATATATATATATATATATATATATATATATATATATATATATATATATATATCAGCTTGTCAGATCTTCTCCTGTTAGCGCCGGGTCACCCAGCTAAACAAAACAATTGTCTCTCCCATTGGTTAATTGGGCCAATCCTATAACGCAGCACAGCAAAGTGCTTGATTAGGCATAAAATGATGATTAATTAATTTACTGCTCTGTTGATCATCAAACTGAGAGGTTTATGGAGCTCACAGCGGTCAGCGCTTTCTGCTCAATGAGCAGCAGCAGGAATACTGCAGGCAGAGCCAGACTGTCCAACAAGATATAACAGAGTATGTTACAGCCCAACACTATTCAATGAGCAGCAGCAGTAACAGCGCAGGCAGACTGATATAGGAAAATGCTCTGTTCCTCTATCAGTCTGCCTGCTCTGTTTCTCTATCAGTCTGCCTGCTCTGTTCCTCTATCAGTCTGCCTGCTCTGTTCCTCTATCAGTCTACCTGCTATGTTCCTCGTTCAGTCTGCCTGCTCTGTTTCTCTATCAATCTGCCTGCTCTGTTCCTCTTAGTCTGGACCAGTAAGCAGAGTCTACGGTGTGGATCAGAGTACTATTAATATAGACAACACTAAAGACATAGGTTTATTCTGTTTGCTATGAAATAGCCTTTCCTCTGTGTTACACAACAAGGAAACAACAAACAAGAATTTGATGCCAGGTCCAAAGCACACAGGTGACATCTTTAATGTAGTTACTACAATATGATACATTCAATTCTTCAGAAAACAGCATCATGATTGAGATGCCTGGTCTGAAACAGGCTGTCCTCATTCCTTCCAGTTAGTTTCTAGTCTGTCATGTTGATTAATTGGCTGATGTACCTGCAGCAATCTGCAGAATAACCTTTTCTCCCCGTCCTCACCTCACAGATTCAAACAGCATTGAGAACAGAACAGCCAAGCCATATATTGTAAGTGCCGTCGTTATGAGGGCATTTATGGTAACAATGATCTCTTCATTCACATCAAAGGCTTGGCATCAGGATGACCTACCATACATATCATTGTATATACTGCACAATACGTTTCCTCAGCTTTGATCACGTCTTATGTTTACTGTAATGTGTGCCCTTTACAATTACACATTGAATTGGATCAACGTACGTTACCGTCTTATAATTCAGGTTTTGTAAATAGCTTACCAATAAAGCAACAATGCCATTGTAATGTTGTTAGTTAACATCAATCCATTCTACCCCCACATTATTGAAGTTGCTCTGTGTTATACGACTTCTCTATATCGCTATTGTGTTCTCAACTGAAGAAGGAATACAGGCAACACAACATCTACCTTGGATTCAATTCTTCAGCTCCGTCTATTATTTGAGGCTGCCGTCAGAGCTAGGAGAGGCTTTTCAGAGAAAGTGCCAGAGTTAGTGAGGGGAGGGAGTATTCTGCAGGATGTGAGATGACAGGGCTCAGAGCTAGGAGAGGCTTTTCAGAGAAAGAGAGAGTTAGTGAGGGGAGGGAGTATTCTGCAGGATGTGAGACGACAGGGCTTCAGGCTACAGCAGGTACCTGGAGAGCCCTCTAAACAAACACATTATAATTTAAAGCTCTCCATTTACGCACCAGCAAATAGCAAGCTCCTGTTCTCAGGGGCAACTGACTATTGATTTTCCTCCTGGAGACATCAGGTGAGATCCAGAGTAACAGTACCTGTCTTCAGGAGACGTCAGGTGAGATCCAGAGTAACAGTACCTGTCTTCAGGAGACGTCAGGTGAGATCCAGAGTAACAGTACCTGTCTTCAATAGATGTCAGGTGAGATCCAGAGTAACAGTACCTGTCTTCAGGAGACGTCAGGTGAGATCCAGAGTAACAGTACCTGTCTTCAGGAGATGTCAGGTGAGATCCAGCGTAACAGTACCTGTCTTCAGGAGACGTCAGGTGAGATCCAGAGTAACAGTACCTGTCTTCAGGAGACGTCAGGTGAGATCCAGAGTAACAGTACCTGTCTTCAATAGATGTCAGGTGAGATCCAGAGTAACAGTACCTGTCTTCAGGAGACGTCAGGTGAGATCCAGAGTAACAGTACCTGTCTTCAGGAGATGTCAGGTGAGATCCAGCGTAACAGTACCTGTTTTCAGAGACGTCAGGTGATATCCAGAGTAACAGTACCTGTCTTCAGTAGATGTCAGGTGAGATCCAGAGTAACAGTACCTGTCTTCAGGAGACATCAGGTGAGATCCAGAGTAACAGTACCTGTCTTCAGGAGACGTCAGGTGAGATCCAGAGTAACAGTACCTGTCTTCAGGAGACGTCAAGTGAGATCCAGATAACAGTACCTGTCTTCAGGAGACGTCAGGTGATATCCAGAGTAACAGTACCTATCTTCAGGAGTTGTCAGGTGAGATCCAGAGTAACAGTACCTGTCTTCAGGAGATGTCAGGTGAGATCCAGAATAACAGTACCTGTCTTCAGGAGACGTCAGGTGAGATCCAGAGTAACAGTACCTGTCTTCAGGAGACATCAAGTGAGATCCAGAGTAACAGTACCTGTCTTCAAGAGACGTCAGGTGAGATCCAGAGTAACAGTACCTGTCTTCAGGAGACGTCAGGTGAGATCCAGAGTAATAGTACCTGTCTTCAAGAGACATCAAATGAGATCCAGAGTAACAGTACCTGTCTTCAAGAGACGTCAGGTGAGATCCAGAGTAACAGTACCTGTTTTCAGAGACATCAGGTGAGATCCAGAGTAACAGTACCCGTCTTCAGGAGACGTCAGGTGAGATCCAGAGTAACAGTACCTGTCTTCAGGAGACATCAGGTGAGATCCAGAGTAACAGTACCTGTCTTCAGGAGACGTCAGGTGAGATCCAGAGTAACAGTACCTGTCTTCAGGAGACATCAGGTGAGATCCAGAGTAACAGTACCTGTCTTCAGGAGACGTCAAGTGAGATCCAGAGTAACAGTACCTGTCTTCAGGAGACGTCAGGTGAGATCCAGAGTAACAGTACCTGTTTTCAGAGACATCAGGTGATATCCAGAGTAAGAGTACCTGTCTTCAGGAGACGTCAGGTGATATCCAGAGTAACAGTACCTGTCTTCAGGAGACATCAGGTGAGATCCAGAGTAACAGTACCTGTCTTCAGGAGACGTCAGGTGAGATCCAGAGTAACAGTACCTGTCTTCAGGAGACGTCAGGTGAGATCCAGAGTAACAGTACCTGTCTTCAGGAGACATCAGGTGAGATCCAGAGTAACAGTACCTGTCTTCAGGAGACGTCAAGTGAGATCCAGAGTAATAGTACCTGTCTTCAGGAGACGTCAGGTGAGATCCAGAGTAACAGTACCTGTTTTCAGAGACATCAGGTGATATCCAGAGTAAGAGTACCTGTCTTCAGGAGACGTTAGGTGAGATCCAGAGTAACATTACCTGTCTTCAAGAGACGTCAGGTGAGATCCAGAGTAACAGTACCTGTCTTCAGGAGATGTCAGGTGAGATCCAGCGTAACAGTACCTGTTTTCAGAGACGTCAGGTGATATCCAGAGTAACAGTACCTGTCTTCAGTAGATGTCAGGTGAGATCCAGAGTAAAAGTACCTGTCTTCAGGAGACATCAGGTGAGATCCAGAGTAACAGTACCTGTCTTCAGGAGACGTCAGGTGAGATCCAGAGTAACAGCACCTGTCTTCAGGAGACGTCAAGTGAGATCCAGATAACAGTACCTGTCTTCAGGAGACGTCAGGTGATATCCAGCGTAACAGTACCTGTCTTCAGGAGTGTTCAGGTGAGATCCAGAGTAACAGTACCTGTCTTCGGGAGATGTCAGGTGAGATCCAGAATAACAGTACCTGTCTTCAGGAGAAGTCAGGTGAGCTCCAGAGTAACAGTACCTGTCTTCAGGAGACATCAAGTGAGATCCAGAGTAACAGTACCTGTCTTCAAGAGACATCAGGTGAGATCCAGAGTAACAGTACCTGTCTTCAGGAGATGTCAGGTGAGATCCAGAATAACAGTACCTGTCTTCAGGAGACGTCAGGTGAGATCCAGAGTAATAGTACCTGTCTTCAGGAGACATCAAATGAGATCCAGAGCAACAGTACCTGTCTTCAAGAGACGTCAGGTGAGATCCAGAGTAACAGTACCTGTTTTCAGAGACATCAGGTGAGATCCAGAGTAACAGTACCCGTCTTCAGGAGACGTCAGGTGAGATCCAGAGTAACAGTACCTGTCTTCAGGAGACATCAGGTGAGATCCAGAGTAACAGTACCTGTCTTCAGGAGACGTCAGAGAAGATCCAGCGTAACAGTACCTGTTTTCAGAGACGTCAGGTGAAATCCAGAGTAACAGTACCTGTCTTCAGGAGACGTCAGGTGAGATCCAGAGTAACAGTAGCTGTCTTCAGGAGACGTCAGGTGAGATCCAGAGTAACAGTACCTGTCTTCAGGAGACGTCAGGTGAGATCCAGAGTAACAGTACCTGTCTTCAGGAGACGTCAGGTGAGATCCAGCGTAACAGTACCTGTTTTCAGAGACGTCAGGTGAGATCCAACGTAACAGTACCTGTTTTCAGAGACGTCAGGTGAGATCAAGCGTAACAGTACCTGTCTTCAGGAGACGTCAGGTGAGATCCAGAGTAACAGTACCTGTCTTCAGGAGACGTCAGGTGAGATCCAGAGTAACAGTACCTGTCTTCAGGAGACGTCAGGTGAGATCCAGAGTAACAGTATCTGTCTTCAGGAGACATCAGGTGAGATCCAGAGTAACAGTACCTGTGTTCAGGAGACGTCAGTTGAGATCCAGCGTAACAGTACCTCTTTTCAGAGACGTCAGGTTATATCCAGAATAACAGTACCTGTCTTCAGAAGACGTCAGGTGAGATCCAGAGTAACAGTACCTGTTTTCTGGAAATGTCAGGTGAGATCCAGAGTAACAGTACCTGTCTTCAGGAGACGTCAGGTGAGATCCAGAGTAACAGTACCTGTCTTCAGGAGACGTCAGGTGAGATCCAGCGTAACAGTACCTCTTTTCAGAGACGTCCGGTTACATCCAGAGTAACAATACCTGTCTTCAGAAGACGTCAGGTGAGATCCAGAGTAACATTACCTCTCTCCAGGAGACGTCAGGTGAGATTCAGAATAACAGTATCTGTCTTCAGGAGACATCAGGTGAGATCCAGAGTAACAGTACCTGTGTTCAGGAGACGTCAGTTGAGATCCAGCGTAACAGTACCTCTTTTCAGAGACGTCAGGTTATATCCAGAATAACAGTACCTGTCTTCAGAAGACGTCAGGTGAGATCCAGAGTAACAGTACCTGTTTTCTGGAAATGTCAGGTGAGATCCAGAGTAACAGTACCTGTCTTCAGGAGACGTCAGGTGAGATCCAGAGTAACAGTACCTGTCTTCAGGAGACGTCAGTTGAGATCCAGCGTAACAGTACCTCTTTTCAGAGACGTCCGGTTACATCCAGAATAACAATACCTGTCTTCAGAAGACGTCAGGTGAGATCCAGAGTAACAGTACCTGTCTTCAGGAGAAGTCAGTTGAGATCCAGAGTAACAGTAGCTGTCTTCAGGAGACGTCAGGTGAGATCCAGAGTAACAGTACCTGTCTTCAAGAGACGTCAGGTGAGATCCAGAGTAACAGTACCTGTCTTCAGGAGACGTCAGGTGAGATCCAGAGTAACAGTTCCTCTCTCCAGGAGACGTCAGGTGAGATTCAGAATAACAGTATCTGTCTTCAGGAGACATCAGGTGAGATCCAGAGTAACAGTACCTGTGTTCAGGAGACGTCAGTTGAGATCCAGCGTAACAGTACCTCTTTTCAGAGACGTCAGGTTATATCCAGAATAACAGTACCTGTCTTCAGAAGACGTCAGGTGAGATCCAGAGTAACAGTACCTGTTTTCTGGAAATGTCAGGTGAGATCCAGAGTAACAGTACCTGTCTTCAGGAGACGTCAGGTGAGATCCAGAGTAACAGTACCTGTCTTCAGGAGACGTCAGTTGAGATCCAGCGTAACAGTACCTCTTTTCAGAGACGTCCGGTTACATCCAGAATAACAATACCTGTCTTCAGAAGACATCAGGTGAGATCCAGAGTAACAGTACCTGTTTTCAGAGACGTCAGGTGAGATCAAGCGTAACAGTACCTATCTTCAGGAGACGTCAGGTGAGATCCAGAGTAACAGTACCTGTCTTCAGGAGACGTCAGGTGAGATCCAGAGTAACAGTTCCTCTCTCCAGGAGACGTCAGGTGAGATTCAGAATAACAGTATCTGTCTTCAGGAGACATCAGGTGAGATCCAGAGTAACAGTACCTGTGTTCAGGAGACGTCAGTTGAGATCCAGCGTAACAGTACCTCTTTTCAGAGACGTCAGGTTATATCCAGAATAACAGTACCTGTCTTCAGAAGACGTCAGGTGAGATCCAGAGTAACAGTACCTGTTTTCTGGAAATGTCAGGTGAGATCCAGAGTAACAGTACCTGTCTTCAGGAGACGTCAGGTGAGATCCAGCGTAACAGTACCTCTTTTCAGAGACGTCCGGTTACATCCAGAATAACAATACCTGTCTTCAGAAGACGTCAGGTGAGATCCAGAGTAACAGTACCTGTCTTCAGGAGAAGTCAGGTGAGATCCAGAGTAACAGTACCTGTCTTCAGGAGACGTCAGGTGAGATCCAGAGTAACAGTACCTGTCTTCAAGAGACGTCAGGTGAGATCCAGAGTAACAGTACCTGTCTTCAGGAGACGTCAGGTGAGATCCAGCGTTACAGTACCTGTTTTCAGAGACGTCAGTTGAGATCCAACGTAACAGTACCTGTTTTCAGAGACGTCAGGTGAGATCCAGCGTAACAGTACCTGTCTTCAGGAGACGTCAGGTGAGATCCAGAGTAACAGTACCTGTCTTCAGGAGACGTCAGGTGAGTTCCAGAGTAACAGTACCTGTCTTCAAGAGACGTCAGGTGAGATCCAGCGTAACAGTACCTGTTTTCAGAGATGTCAGGTGAGATCCAGCGTAACAGTACCTGTTTTCAGAGACGTCAGGTGAGATCCAGAGTAACAGTACCTGTCTTCAGGAGACGTCAGGTGAGATCCAGTGTAACAGTACCTCTCTTCAGGAGATGTCAGGTGAGATCCAGCGTAACAGTACCTGTTTTCAGAGACGTCAGGTGAGAACCAGAGTAACAGTACCTGTCTTCAGGAGACGTCAGGTGAGATCCAGAGTAACAGTACCTTTCTTCAGCGGGACAGAACAGAGCTAGGGGGAATGTACTCTACCTGACGTTACATTGTCTAAACTTCACTGTGAAGATTTCTTTAAATCTTGGACTTTGGTGCTACTGCCAAAAAGCAGATCAAGATTACTGATCTTAGTGTGATCACGTATAGGAGGTGGAGACAGTTTTCAAATATGGTTCATCATTACATTACTCTCTGTATAAGTTTTTACAATAACTATGCCATGATATTACAGGAAACTATTTGTCTGTTCAGCTCTCTGATAGGGTGTTGGTAAAGGCTGTATAATATAGGACAAAATTATATCCAAACATATAGATATTACTGACCTATGCTCCAGAGTCTTTATGTCTTCTAAAACAGCTGATTGACAGAATGTGAACAGTCTCAGTCTAAGTGCTTAGTTCACAATTATAAAGGAGTGGAGGGCAACGCTGAGGTGTTCATAAAGAAGAAAAACAATATAGGTTTCGCCGCCGGCCCTACGGCCTCTTCCAGCCTCTCCGTGGTTTTTAGAGGGTCATAATTGCTTTAGGACTTTGAATCCACTTTTGAATTCAAATCATCAGACGAATAATTGGATTCCCAGCAAACATGCTGAGCGGTGTTGCTCTCACTGTCCTGCCTTGTCCTCGGGGCTACACACAGATGAACAACAAACTGAGCCCAAGTACCCTATTCCCTATATAGTTCGCTACTTTTGACCTGGGCCCTAGTGCACTATATTGAGAATAGGGTGCCATTTGGGATGCACACTGAGCTCTGTAGCAGGCCGTACCCACTGTAGCACAGGGGAGGGGGAGCATTAAGGTGGTCATCAATTTAGATGGAATAACTCAAAACCTCTCTGCTGGATTAGGGGCAACATCATCATCTTTAGACTGTTTTGATAAAGAGGAAACTAATATACCTTTATCTATGCTAGACTGCAACGTAGACGCAGGGAGTCAGGAAGCAAGTGCAGTTAGTGAGTTTAATGAAGAAGCACATGGAACGATACAAAACAAGGGAAGCGTCTAACATGGAAACATAGACAATATTGCCTGGTGGGTGATAACAACGGAGTGCTAGATAAAGGGGAAGTCATCAGGGAGGTGATGAAGTCCAGGTGTGCCTAATGATGAGGCTTCAGGTGTGCGTAAAGATGGGTTGCCAGGACCGGTGGTTAGTAGACCGTTAACGTTGAGCACCAGAGAGGGGGAGCGTGAGTAGACGTGACAGTACCCCCGGACGGCGAAGGTGGAAATCTCGGATGATGCCCACCGGATCCCAACACCGCTCCTCTGGACCGTACCCCTCCCAGTCCACCAGGTACTAAACTAATATACCTTTATCTACAGTAAACTCCCTTTAGCTACACTATAACTACTGCCCAATCCACTAGAGATTATCCACATCCATTACTCCTGCCATATTTCTCATGCCCCTAACAATTACCCATCCTCCAGCAGGTTGACGTTGTATTTGCATCTCAAATGGCCTTTTTCCTGTATAGTGCACTACTTTTGACCAGGGCCCATAGTGCACTATGTAGGGAATAGGGTGCCATTTGGGATGCACATTGTAGTATAGCTTCATGTCTGTCATGTCTGTAGGGCAGCTAGCTAGGTGCTAATGCTGCAGGGAGGAACTGACAGGTACGTCTACAGCTGCAGGTGGAGTAGAGGAGCTGATATCAGCTGATATCCTAATGCCAACCACCTGGCAGGCTGAGGACAGGCTATAGACAGGCTGACACCACAGATCACCTCACACCAAGCTACCAATGTCATGTTATACGAATAATAATGCCCCTTACAGTTGTACCACAACATACCTTAACCCCTTATAATCAACATTTAGAAATGTCCCACCTCTTTCCCATTGACAGTATTACTTGACTGACTATAGCAGGGAAAAGTAGCCTAACTCAATCAATTGGAGTTGAGTCCTGTAGTATTGATATGATAGGCAGAAATACATTCTGGGACCAGGCTCGTCAGTAAACAACACTAAATGAGGCCTAGATTCAATCGTTCTGGGACCAGGCCCGTCAGTAAACAGCACTAAATAAGGCCTAGATTCAATCATTCTGGGACCAGGCCCGTCAGTAAACAACACTAAATGAGGCCTAGATTAAATCGTTCTGGGACCAGGCCCGTCAGTAAACAGCACTAAATAAGGCCTAGATTCAATCATTCTGGGACCAGGCCCGTCAGTAAACAACACTAAATGAGGCCTAGATTCAATCGTTCTGGGACCAGGCCCGTCAGTAAACAGCACTAAATAAGGCCTAGATTCAATCATTCTGGGACCAGGCCCTTCAGTAAACAACACTAAATACGGCCTAGATTCAATCATTCTGGGACAAGGCACTGCATCGCAGTGCTAGCTGTGCCACTAGAGATCCTGGTTCGAATCCAGGCTCTGTCGTAGCCGGCCGTGACCGGGAGACCCATGGGGCGGCGCGCAATTGGCCCAGCGTCGTCCAGGGTAGGGGAGGGAATGGCCGGCAGGGATGTAGCTCAGTTGATATAGCATGGTGTTTGCAACGCCAGGGTTGTGGGTTAGATTCCCACAGGGGGTATGAAAAAAAATAATGTAAGTCGCTCTGGATAAGAGCGTCTGCTAAATGACGTAAATGTAAATGTAAATGTAAGGCCCGTCAGTAAACAACACTAAATAAGGCCTAGATTCAATCATTCCGGGACCAGGCCCGTCAATAAACAACTCTAAATGAGGCCTAGATTAAATCATTCCGGGACCCGGCCCGTCAGTAAACAACACTAAATAAGGCCTAGATTCAATCATTCTGGGACCAGGCCCGTCAATAAACAACACCAAATAAGGCCTAGATTAAATCATTCTGGGACCCGGCCCTTCAGTAAACAACACTAAATAAGTGATGATTAAACAAAGGACACGAGACATGACATTGTGTTCTGTTTGCTGACAAGTGTTTCTGCGTGTCTCTACCTTTCTCACATGTTGGTTCACAGTTGCTTTTTTCTCCTGCAGGTGTGATTCTGTTCAATTACAGACAGCCCTGGTGGATTGAGGAACACAGAGGAACTAGGGATGCATCCAAAATGGCACCCTATTCCCTATATAGTGCATTACTTTTGACCAGCGCCCAGGTCAAAAATGGTGCACTATGTAGAGAATAGGGTGCCATTTTAGACACATCAAAGGACCTGTGGTGTGTCTGTCTGAGTGTCTGTCTGTCCAGCTGCCTTCAGGCTATACTGTATATTGTCAGGAACCTGTACAGCACATCTCTGAGGACGTCAGTAGAAAATATTCAGATGGAGAGTAGGTCCATCAGACTCTCAGGATGTCAAGGCTGAAGCAGACAAGATGAGTGGTGTTGTCTGTTTAACTTCCTGTGTTCTATACAAACACAGCAGTCAGGTGGACATACCACATGCCACAGAGAAACTAGACTCAGGTAAGAACAAGTAAGAACAGGTAGCGACAGGTAAGGACAGGTAAGGACAGGTAAGGACAGGTAAGAATGGGTAAGGACAGGTAAGAACGGGTAAGGACAGGTAAGAACAGGCAAGGACAGGCAAGGACAGGCAAGGACAGGCAAGGACAGAAAAGGATAGGTAAAGACAGGTAAGGACAGGTAAGGACAGGCAAGGACAGGTAAGAACAGGTCAGGAAAGGTAAGGACATGTAAGGACAGGTATTAACAGGTAGGAACAGGTAAGGACAGGCAAGGACAGGTTATATAGGTAAGAACAGGTAAGGACAGGTAAGGGCGGGTAAGGACAGGTAAGGACAGGCAAGAACAGGCAAGAACAGGTAAGGACAGGCACGGACAGGTAAGTTCAGGTAAGGACAGGTAAGGATAGGTAAGAACAAGGACAAACAGGACTTCAGGGTCTCTCATAAAATACGAGCTTTGTTTCCTGTCATATTCACTCTACATCCCAACAGGACATAGATACTAAACTGTTTCCTGTCATAGGCACTCTAAATCCCAACAGGTTATAGAGACTACACTGTGTTTCCTGTCATAGTCACACTACATCCCAACAGGACATAGAGACTACACTGTGGTTCCTGTCATAGTCACACTACATCCCAACAGGACATAGAGACTACACTGTGTTTCCTGTCATAGTCACTCTACATCCCAACTGGACATAGAGACTACACTGTGTTTCCTGTCATAGTCACTCTACATCCCAACTGGACATAGAGACTACACTGTGTTTCCTGTCATAGTCACTCTACATCCCAACAGGACATAGAGACTACACTGTGTTTCCTGTCATAGTCACACTACATCCCAACAGGACATAGAGACTACACTGTGTTTCCTGTCATAGTCACACTACATCCCAACAGGACATAGAGACTACACTGTGGTTCCTGTCATAGTCACTCTACATCCCAACAGGTTATAGAGACTACACTGTGTTTCCTGTCATAGTCACTCTACATCCCAACAGGTTATAGAGACCACACTGTGTTTCCTGTCATAGTCACACTACATCCCAACTGGACATAGAGACTACACTGTGTTTCCTGTCATAGTCACACTACATCTCAACAAGACATAGAGACTACACTGTGTTTCCTGTCATGGTCACACTCCATCCCAACAGGACATAGAGACTACACTGTGGTTCCTGTCATAGTCACTCTACATCCCAACAGGTTATAGAGACTACACTGTGTTTCCTGTCATAGTCACTCTACATCCCAACAGGTTATAGAGACTACACTGTGGTTCCTGTCATAGTCACTCTTATCTCCCTCAATAACTCAGTGCAGAGTTATCTTGCCAATCCAGGTGTCTGAAATATTATCTACATATCATACCTGACTACTGCGGTGATTACTCTTATTGAGTCAGTTGATGAGGATGACTCCTGTTGAGTGAGTTGATGTGGATGACTCCTATTGAGTCAGTTGATGAGGATGACTCCTGTTGAGTCAGTTGATGAGGATGACTCCTGTTGAGTGTGTTGATGTGGATGACTCCTATTGAGTCAGTTGATGAGCATGACTCCTGTTGAGTGAGTTGATGTGGATGACTCCTATTGAGTCAGTATATTAGATTGACTCCTATTGAGTGTTGATGATGATGACTCCTATTGAGTCTGTTGATTTTAATGACTCATACTGAGTCAGTTGATGAGGATTGTTGTGTATTAGTGACACCTAGTGGTGCAATACCAGCGGGGACTATGAAGCACGTGAGGAACGGAGGGAGGCTATGCTTGGGTATGCAGTTGGATAGGTTTTGAGACCACAAATAAAATACAGGTTAATGATTCCCGGGAGTCTGAGTCAAGTCGATACATTACAAGGATAATATGACTCCTATTCAGTTGATTAGGATGACTCCTATTGAGTCAGTTGATTAGGATGACTCCTATTGAGTCAGTTGATGAGGATGACTCCTATGGAGTCAGTTGATAGGATGATTCTTATTGAGTGAGTTGATTAGAATGACTCCTATTGAGTCAATGGATTTGGATGACTCCTATTGAGTCAGTTGATGAGGATGACTCCTATTGAGTCAGTTGATTAGGGTGACTCCTATTGAGTCAGTTGATGAGGATGACTCCTATTGAGTCAGTTGATTAGGGTGACTCCCATTGAGTCAGTTGATGAGGATGACTCCTATTGAGTCAGTTGATTAGGGTGACTTCTATTGAGTCGGTTGATTAGGGTGACTACTGTTGAGTCAGTTGATGAGGATGACTCCTATTGAGTCAGTTGATTTTATTTTTATTTATTTTTATTTCACCTTTATTTAACCAGGAAAGCCAGTTGAGAACAAGTTCTCATTTACAACTGCGACCTGGCCAAGATAAAGCAAAGCAGTGCGATAAAAACAACAACACAGAGTTACAAATGGGGTAAAACAAAACATAAAGTCAAAAATACACCAGAAAATATATATATACAGTGTGTGCAAATGTAGCAAGTTATGGAGGTAAGGCAATAATCAATCAATCAATCAATTTTATTTTATATAGCCCTTCTTACATCAGCTAATATCTCGAAGTGCTGTACAGAAACCCAGCCTAAAACCCCAAACAGCTAGTAATGCAGGTGTAGAAGCACGGTGGCTAGGAAAAACTCCCTAGAAAGGCGAAAACCTAGGAAGAAACCTAGAGAGGAACCAGGCTATGAGGGGTGGCCAGTCCTCTTCTGGCTGTGCCGGGTGAAGATTATAACAGAACCATGCCAAGATGTTCAAAAATGTTCATAAGTGACAAGCATGGTCAAATAATAATCAGGAATAAATCTCAGTTGGCTTTTCATAGCCGATCATTAAGAGTTGAAAACAGCAGGTCTGGGACAGGTAGGGGTTCCATAACCGCAGGCAGAACAGTTGAAACTGGAATAGCAGCAAGGCCAGGTGGACTGGGGACAGCAAGGAGTCACCACGGCCGGTAGTCCCGACGTATGGTCCTAGGGCTCAGGTCTCTCAGTTGGCTTTTCATAGCCGATCATTAAGAGTTGAAAACAGCAGGTCTGGGACATGTAGGGGTTTCGTAACCGCAGGCAGAACAGTTGAAACTGGAATAGCAGCAAGGCCAGGCGGACTGGGGACAGCAAGGTGTCATCATGCCCGGTAGTCCTGACGTATGGTCCTAGGGCTCAGGTTCTCAGAGAGAAAGAGAGAACGAGAGAATTAGAGAGAGCATACTTCAATTCACACAGGACACTGGATATGACTATGCAACGGTACCCCCCTGTATATATAGCCTCCCTACTGTCACTTTATTCTATTGTGTATATATAGCCTCCCTACTGTCACTTTATTTTTACTTCTGCTCTTTTTTTCTCAACACTTTTTTTGTTGTTGTTTTATTCTTACTTTTTTTTGTTTAAAATAAATGCACTGTTGGTTAAGGGCTGTAAGTAAGCATTTCACTGTAATGTCTGCACCTGTTGTATTCGGCGCATGTGACCAATAAAATTTGATTTGATTTGATTTGATTTGATTTGATAAGACAGGAGAAGTACTCCAGGTATAACCAACTAACCCCAGCCCCCCGACACATAAACTACTGCAGCATAAATACTGGAGGCTGAGACAGGAGCGGTCCGGAGACACTGTGGCCCCATCCGAAGAAACCCCCGGACAGGGCCAAACAGGAAGGATATAACCCCACCCACTCTGCCAAAGCACAGCCCCCGCACCACTAGAGGGATATCCTCAACCACCAACTTACAATCCTGAGACAAGGCCGAGTATAGCCCACAGAGGTCTCCACCACAGCACAAACCAAGGGGGGGCGCCAACCCAGACAGGAAGATCACGTCAGTAACTCAACCCACTCAAGTGACGCACCCCTCCCAGGGACGGCATGAAAGAGCACCAGCAAGCCAGTGACTCAGCCCCTGCAACAGGGTTAGAGGCAGAGAACCCCAGTGGAGAGGGGAACCGGCCTGGCAGAGACAGCAAGGGCTGTTCGTTGCTCCAGAGCCTTTCCGTTCACCTTCACACTCCTGGGCCAGACTACACTCAATCATATGACCTACTGAAGAGATAAGTCTTCAGTAAAGACTTAAAGGTTGAGACCGAGTCTGCGTCTCTCACATGGGTAGGCAGACTGTTCCATAAAAATGGAGATCTATAGGAGAAAGCCCTGCCTCCCGCTGTTTGCTTAGAAATTCTAGGGACAATTAGGAGGCCTGCGTCTTGTGACCGTAGCGTACGTATTGGTATGTACGGCAGGACCAACTCGGAAAGATAGGTAGGAGCAAGCCCATGTAACGCTTTATAGGTTAACAGTAAAACCTTGAAATCAGCCCTTGCCTTAACAGGAAGCCAGTGTAGGGAAGCTAGCACTGGAGTAATATGATCACATTTCTTGGTTCTAGTCAGGATTCTAGCAGCCGTATTTAGCACTAACTGAAGTTTATTTAGTGCTTTATCCGGGTAGCCGGAAAATAGAGCATTGCAGTAGTCTAACCTAGAAGTAACAAATGCATGGATTAATTTTTCTGCATCATTTTTGGACAGAAAATTTCTGATTTTTGCAATGTTACGTAGATGGAAAAAAGCTGTCCTTGAAACAGTCTTGATATGTTCGTCAAAAGAGAGATCAGGGTCAAGAGTAACGCCGAGGTCCTTCACAGTTTTATTTGAGACGACTTTACAACCATCAAGATGAATTGTCAGATTTAACAGAAGATCTCTTTGTTTCTTGGGACCTAGAACAAGCATCTCTGTTTTGTCCGAGTTTAAAAGTAAAAAGTTTTCAGCCATCCACTTCCTTATGTCTGAAACACAGGCTTCTAGCGAGGGCAATTTTGGGGCTTCATCATGTTTCATTGAAATGTACAGCTGTGTGTCATCCGCATAGCAGTGAAAGTTAACATTATGTTTTCGAATAACATCCCCAAGAGGTAAAATATATAGTGAAAACAATAGTGGTCCTAAAACGGAACCTTGAGGAACACCGAAATGTACAGTTGATTTGTCGGAGGACAGACCATTCACAGAGACAAACTGATATCTTTCCGACAGGTAAGATCTAAACCAGGCCAGAACTTGTCCGTGTAGACCAATTTGGGTTTCCAGTCTCTCCAAAAGAATGTGGTGATCGATGGTGTCAAAGGCAGCAGTAAGGTCTAGTAGCACGAGGACAGATGCAGTGCCTCGGTCTGACGCCATTAAAAGGTCATTTACCACCTTCACAAGTGCAGTCTCAGTGCTATGATGGGGTCTAAAACCAGACTGAAGCATTTCGTATACATTGTTTGTCTTCAGAAAGGCAGTGAGTTGCTGCGCAACAGCTTTTTCTAAAATGTTTGAGAGGAATGGAAGATTCGATATAGGCCGATAGTTTTTTATATTTTCCGGGTCAAGGTTTGGCTTTTTCAAGAGAGGCTTTATCACTGCCACTTTTAGTGAGTTTGGTACACATCCGGTGGATAGAGAGCTGTTTATTATGTTCAACATAGGAGGGCCAAGCACAGGAAGCAGCTCCTTCAGCAGTTTAGTAGGAATAGGATCCAGTATGCAGCTTGAAGGTTTAGAGGCCATGATTATTTTCATCATTGTGTCAAGAGATATAGTACTAAAACACTTAAGTGTCTCTCCCGATCCCAGGCCCTCGCAGAGCTGTGCAGATCCAGGACAGCTAAGCCCTGGAGGAATACGCAGATTCAAAGAGGAGTCCGTAATTTGCTTTCTAATGGTCATGATCTTTTCCTCAAAGAAGTTCATGAATGTATTACTGCTGAAGTGAAAGCCATCCTCTCTTGGGGAATGCTGCTTTTTAGTTAGCTTTGCAACAGTATCAAAAAGAAATTTTGGATTATTCTTATTTTCCTCGATTAAGTTGGAAAAGTAGGATGATCGAGCAGCAGTGAGGGCTCTTCGGTACTGCACGGTACTGTCTTTCCAAGCTAGTCGGAAGACTTCCAGTTTGGTGTGGCGCCATTTCCGTTCCAATTTCCTGGAAGCTTGCTTCAAAGCTCGGGTATTTTCTGTATACCAGGGAGCTAGTTTCTTATGACAAATGTTTTTCGTTTTTAGGGGTGCAACTGCATCTAGGGTATTGCGCAAGGTTAAATTGAGTTCCTCAGTTAAGTGGTTAACTGATTTTTGTCCTCTGACGTCCTTGGGTAGGCAGAAGGAGTCTGGAAGGGCATCAAGGAATTTTTGTGTTGTCTGAGAATTTATAGCACGACTTTTGATGCTCCTTGGTTGGGGTCTGAGCAGATTATTTGTTGCGATTGCAAACGTAATAAAATGGTGGTCCGATAGTCCAGGATTTTGTGGAAAAACATTAAGATCTACAACATTTATTCCATGGGACAAAACTAGGTCCAGAGTATGACTGTGGCAGTGAGTAGGTCCAGAGACATGTTGGACAAAACCCACTGAGTCGATGATGGCTCCGAAAGACTTTTGGAGTGGGTCTGTGGACTTCTCCATGTGAATATTAAAATCACCAAAAATTAGAATATGATCTGCTATGACTACAAGGTCTGATAGGAATTCAGGAAACTCAGAGAGGAACGCTGTATATGGCCCAGGAGGCCTGTAAACAGTAGCTATAAAAAGTGATTGAGTAGGCTGCATAGATTTCATGACTAGAAGCTCAAAAGATGAAAACGCCATTTTTTTTTTTGTAAATTGAAATTTGCTATCGTAAATGTTAGCAACACCTCCGCCCTTGCGGGATGCACGGGGAATATGGTCACTAGTGTAACCAGGAGGTGAGGCCTCATTTAACACAGCAAATTCATCAGGCTTAAGCCATGTTTCAGTCAGGCCAATCACATCAAGATTATGATCAGTTATTAGTTCATTGACTATGACTGCCTTTGAAGTGAGGGATCTAACATTAAGTAACCCTATTTTGAGATGTGAGGTATCACGATCTCTTTCAATAATGGCAGGAATGGAGGAGGTCTTTATCCTAATAAGATTGCTAGGGTGAACACCTCGGGGACGGCCAGGAGGACGCAGACCCGGGCGCGTGGGATGCCCACGGTGGAACTCAGTCAGGAGGGATGGATCGAGGATGTCCCTCCTGGGCACCCAGCACCGTTCCTCCGGACCATACCCCTCCCACTCCATGAGATACTGGAGACCACTCATCCGGCGCCTCGAGTCCAAGATGGTCCGGACCCTGTACGCCGGGGCCCCCTCGATGTCCAAAGGGGGCGGAGGGGTCTCTCCTATCTCATCTTCTTGGAGTGGGCCAGCTACCACCGGCCTGAGAAGAGACACATGGAACGAGGGGTTAATATTTTTGTACTCAATAGGCAGTTGTAACCTGTAACACACCTCGTTCAATCTTCTCAGGACTTTGAAGGGCCCCACAAACCGCCGACCCAGCTTCCGGCAGGGCAGGCGGAGGGGCAGGTTTCGAGTCGAGAGCCAGACTCGATCTCCCGGTGCGTACACCGGTCCCTCACTGCGGTGGCGATCGGCGCTCGCCTTTTGTTGACGGATGGCACGCTGCAGATGGACATGGGCAGCGTCCCACGTCTCCTCCGAGCGCCGAATCCACTCGTCCACTGCAGGGGCCTCGATCTGGCTCTCGTGCCATGGTGCCAGGACCGGCTGATAACCTAAAACACACTGGAAAGGTGTTAGATTGGTGGAGGAGTGGCGGAGAGAGTTCTGGGCCATCTCTGCCCAGGGGATGAACCTAGACCACTCCTCCGGCCGGTCCCGGCAATAGGACCTCAAAAACCTACCCACATCCTGGTTGACACGTTCAACCTGCCCATTGCACTCTGGGTGGTACCCCGAGGTAAGGCTTACCGAGACCCCCAAGCGTTCCATGAACGCCCCCCAAACTCTGGAGGTGAACTGGGGACCTCGGTCAGACACAATATCCTCGGGGACCCCATAGTGCCGGAACACGTGGGTAAATAGGGCCTCAGCGGTCTGTAGGGCAGTAGGGAGACCCGGCATTGGGAGGAGACGACAGGCCTTGGAAAACCGATCCACAACGACCAAAATGGTGGTATTCCCCTGGGAGGGGGGTAGGTCGGTCACAAAATCCACCGATAGGTGGGACCATGGTCGTTGTGGAATGGGCAGGGGATGTAACTTACCCCTGGACAAATGTCTAGGCGCCTTACACTGGGCGCACACCGAGCAGGAGGAGACATAAACCCTCACATCCCTAGCTAACGTTGGCCACCAATATTTCACGCTAAGGCAGTGCACTGTCCGGCCAATACCTGGATGTCCAGAGGAGGGTGATGTATGAGACCAATAAATCAGGCGATCACGAACCTCGAGCGGGACGTACGTCCGCCCCACAGGACACTCGGGGGGAGTAGGGTCGGTCTGCAGTGCCCGCTCGATTTCCGCATCGACCTCCCACACCACCGGTGCCACCAAACAAGACTCCGGCAGTATGGAAGTAGGCTCAATGGACCTCTCCTCTGTGTCATACAGCCGGGACAGGGCGTCTGCCTTACCGTTCTGGAACCCTGGGATGTATGTGATCTTAAAAACAAACCGGGTCAGGAACATGTTCCACCTAGCCTGACGAGGGTTCAATCTCCTAGCTGCCCTGATGTACTCCAGGTTACGGTGATCAGTCAGAATGAGGAAAGGGTGTTGAGCCCCCTCAAGCCAATGCCTCCACACCTTTAGGGCCTGGACTACAGCTAACAGCTCCCTGTCCCCAACGTCATAGTTTCGCTCCGCCGAGCTGAGCTTCTTGGAGTAGAACGCACAGGGGCGGAGCTTAGGTGGCGTGCCGGACCGTTGTGACAGGACTGCCCCAATGCCGGCCTCGGACGTGTCTACCTCTACTTGGAATGGTAAAGAGGGATCCGGATGCGCCAGCACCGGGGCCGAGGTGAACAGGTTCTTCAGTTTGGTAAATGCCCTGTCCGCCTCAGCTGACCACTGCAACCGAACCGGACCCCCCTTTAGCAAGGACGTAATGGGAGCTGCTACCTGTCCAAAGCCCCGGATAAACCTCCGGTAGTAATTAGCAAAACCCAAGAACTGCTGCACCTCTTTGACAGTAGTTGGAGTTTGCCAATTACGCACGGCCGACACACGGTCTACCTCTATCTCCACACCAGACGCGGACAACCGATAACCCAAAAACGAGACGGACTCCTGGAAGAACAGGCATTTCTCTGCCTTGACATACAAGTCATGCTCCAACAGTCTTCTCAACACTCGGCGCACCAGGGCTACATGCTCGGCTCGGGTGGAAGAGTACACTAGGATGTCGTCGATGTATACTACCACACCCTGCCCATGCATGTCCCGGAAAATCTCGTCAACAAAGGATTGGAAAACTGAAGGAGCATTCATTAACCCGTATGGCATGACGAGATACTCGTAATGACCCGAGGTGGTGCTAAATGCGGTCTTCCATTCGTCCCCCTCCCTAATGCGTACCAGATTGTACGCGCTCCTGAGATCCAACTTTGTGAAGAACTGCGCTCCGCGTAATGATTCTGTCATAGTCGCAATCAGCGGAAGAGGGTAACTGTACTTAACCGTGATCTGATTGAGACTACGATAGTCAATACACGGGCGCAAACCCCCGTCCTTCTTCTTCACAAAGAAGAAACTCGAGGAAACCGGGGAAGTAGAGGACCGTATGTATCCCTGTGCCAATGACTCGGCTATGTAAGTTTCCATAGCCGCTGTCTCCTCTTGAGACAGTGGATACACACGGCTCCGCGGAAGTGCCGCTCCTGTTTGGAGATCTATCGCACAATCCCCCTGTCTATGAGGTGGTAGCCGTGTAGCCCTCATCTTACTGAACACAAGTGCTAGATCCTCATACTCAGGGGGAATGTGCATTGCGGGCACTTGGTTCGGACTCTCTACCGAGGTCGCCCCTAAGGAAACACCTAGACATCTCCCTACACACTGGGCAGACCACTCCATAAGAGCCCTCTGTTGCCACGCAATGGTAGGATCATGGGTGCTTAACCAGGGAAGCCCCAGCACCACGGGATACGCAGGAGAGTCAATCAGATAAAACTGAATGGTCTCCTCATGACCCCCCTGCGTCGTCATCTTAAGTGGTGCTGTGACTTCTCTGATCAGCCCCGACCCCAACGGCCGGCTGTCTAGGGCGTGAACAGGAAAGGGGGCTTCTACCGGCCGATGGGGAATTCCTAACTTATAACAAAAAGCTCGATCAACAAAATTCCCAGCTGCGCCTGAATCTACTAGCGCCTTATGCTGGGAATGAGGTGCCACCTGTGGAAATCTCACAGGTATACTCATGTGACCAACAGAGTGCTCTGGGTAAGTAGGGCGCCTACTCACCTGAAATGACTCCCCAGTGCGTGACCTGTTGTCCCCTCTCCCAGGCGACCCTCCCCAGCACCTGGCCGCGATGTGTCCTCCACGGCCACAGTTGGTGCAGGGGATGGCCCCCCTCGGGTTCTCTCTCCTCCTCTCTCTAGCGCCAGCACCCCCGAGCTCCATGGGAACTGGCTCGGAGGTGCTGGAGGGTGGAATGGACGACCCCCACTCGGGACGTCCGCGGGTAGCCAGCAGGGTGTCTAGACGGATGGAGATGTCTACCAACTGGTCGAAGGAAAGGTTGGTGTCCCTGCAGGCCAGCTCACGACGAACGTCCTCTCGTAGGCTACACCGGTAATGGTTGATGAGGGCCCTCTCATTCCACCCCGCATCCGCCGCTAGAGTCCGGAACTCCAGGACGAACTCCTGTGTGCTCCTCTTCCCCTGTCGGAGGTGGAACAGACGCTCCCCCGCCGCCTTCCCCTCAGGTGGGTGATCGAAGACAGCCCTGAAGCGACGGGAGAACTCCGCGTAGGTGATGGTAGCGGCGTCTATTCCCCTCCATTCAGCGTTGGCCCACTCCAACGCCTTGCCGGATAGACAGGAGATGAGGGCGGAGACGCTCTCGTACCCCGAGGGCGCTGGGTGTATGGTAGCCAGGTAGAGTTCCACCTGCAGGAGGAACCCCTGACACCCGGCTGCAGAACCGTCATATGCCCTCGGGAGCGAGAGCCGTATGCCACTGGGTTCCGGTGCTGAGAGAGGAGGACTGGCCGTTGGTGATGGGATGGTGTGAGAAGGCGTGGGCACCTCTCCAGTCACCAACCGGCGCAGAGTGTTGGACACCTCGTTCATGGCGGCCCCAAGTTGCCGGATCATGGTGTCTTGATCGCTGATCCGATCCTCCAGCGACTTGGGTGCCGCCACTGCTCCTGCTGACTCCATGATAAAGGTGTGTTGTTCTGTCAAGGGCTGAGGTGTATGGTGTGTGGAAGTCAGGCGCAGGACACCGAAGCTAGTCCAACAAAGTTTACTGAAGTAATCCAAATGGCAAAATACAGAGAACGGCCTCAACAAATAACAGAGGCGAGAAAATACGCAAACTGTGCGTAAAACAAAATGACACGAAAACAGGAACAAAACACGCAGCACAACGGACAGGCAAAAAACAACACACAATCTAGCCTAAGCAAACCAAGGAACTTATAGGACAAGCAATCAACACACAAATGGACACAGGTGTACAAGACAGACGAAAGCAATCACACCAAGAAACATAGAGCGGTGGCAGCTAGTACTCCGGGGACGGCGAACGCCGAAGCCTGCCCGAACCAGGAGGAGGAGCAGTCTCGGTAGAATCCGTGACAAATAATTACAATTAGTATTAACACTGGAATGATAGATGTGCAAGAGATGATGTGCAAATAGAGATACTGGGCTGCAAATGAGCAAAATAAATAACAATATGGGGATGAGGTAGTTGAGTGGGCTAATTTCAGATGGGCTGTGTACAGGTGTAGTGATCGGTAAGGTGCTCTGACAACTGATGCTTAAAGTTAGTGAGGGAGATAAGAGTCTCCAGCTTCAGAGATTTTTGCAGTTCGTTCCAGTCATTGGCAGCAGAGAACTGGAAGGAATGGTGGCCAAAGGAAGTGTTGGCTTTGGGGATGACCAGTGAGATATACAGTGAGGGAAAAAGTTGTGGAGTCCTATTGAGTCAGTTGATGAGGATGACTCCTATTGAGTCAGTTGATGAGGATGACTCCTATTGAGTGAGTGGTGTAACATCATCCTAGTGTTAGCGAGTCATGTTATGAAGCTATGCAGTGGTAACCAGAGGCAGGTAGCCCAGCAGCTAAGGAGTTGGACATCTAGCTGAAAGGTCACCTGTTTGAATCCCAGGCTGGGTAAATCGATCTGGTAACTGGAGGGCTGCTGGGTTCAGTTCAGCCCTTAACCCCACAACATGATCTCCATCCAGGGGCGCCGCACTGTGCTCATCTTAACTATATGTGTGCTAGGTGGGGGGTTGAGAATGGAGCAGAAGAAACATTTTCATTGTTAGCTGAACATGGACAATACAGTTAAATTGTATTGTAACCATAACACGGTTCATTCCATTGTCTTAACTCACGCAGGCGTCAGGCCCTAATGTTCCCTCTAAACTGCGTGCATGCGCAAAATAAATGCCAGGCCGTGCAAGAGACGCAAGAGAGTGAACTTCACTGAGTTCGCCCCATTAGTTTGCACTATATAGAAAAAAATGTCTGTGATCGAATCAACATTATATCAGACCCTTTTCAATGCAACAACCCAAAAACAAATCTAACTTTGCAAGATTGAGTCTGATTTTGATGTATGCAGAGCAAGAGCGCAACGTAGTAGAATTCTATTGCCGGGGATAAGAGCGTCTGCTAAACGACTAAAATGTAAATATTGGCGGGGATAAGAGCCTCTGCTAAATGACTAAAATGTAAATATTGGCTGGGATAAGAGCCTCTGCTAAATGACTAAAATGTAAATATTGGCGGGATAAGAGCGTCTGCTAAATGACTAAAATGTAAATATTGGCGGGGATAAGAGCCTCTGCTAAATGACTAAAATGTAAATATTGGCATGGATAAGAGCGTCTGCTAAATGACTAAAATGTAAATATTGACGGGGATAAGAGCGTCTGCTAAATGACTAAAATGTAAATATTGGCGGGGTAGCCCACGAGCAGTCTTTCAATCATGCGCTTTTCAGATCAGTTCACATTTTTTGATATTATTTGCTAGTTAGTGAGTTATTAGCCCAATTATAGATAAGTATAAGTCAGCGATGGGGAGTTACTGCTTCCTACAAGAACACAAAACGTGTAGGCTACATTTCAAGCTGTCTTTGGAAAGCCAGTCAGGTAAAAAGCATATGTCTTAATTAAAGGGGCAGTGTTGTATTTTGAGACAGGTTTGAATATGCTAATAAGCAAATAGGCAGAGGGGTAGCCTATATTCTCTAATTCTCTGTATGATAATAATACATTTTATTTTGCAAAGTGGTTTCTTGCATCATACAACACAATACGATACAATTTACAGTCAGCTATTTGGTCCATAGTGTTACAGACCAATAAATAAATAAATCATTAATTAGTGTCAAGCCCTTCATAATGTGAAAACGTATTTAAAAGTCTCATGCAATGTAAGCCTTCATTGAACACCACATATAGGCCACAGTAGGCTATATTATAGATATCAAAAGCTATTTCCATGTGAAAATGTTATGGGATTTGCTCCATTGGTTTTGTAGGCCTACATTATGCTCAAATAGCCACAATAGCCTACTGGAACGCGCACTGGAAGTTTCTCAGAACGTTCAAGTTTCCAAAAATTTGAGGGAACATTGGTCAGGCCTGCGGTCAAGGCTGTGACATGATTGGGTCTCACTGGTCATGAGTTAAGCTGTGTGTGTGACCTCCTGCCAGATGGCTTCTGTAGGCAGAGCAACACCAGAAATTATTTATAAGCACCCCCCCCTCAGTCTAATCTGTTTTCACCAGGCCAGTCGTCTCTAACTCTCCTCTTGACGCAGCAACAATGGCCGCTGAACTTTTGATCCAGTTAATAGTTAATGACAGATTTGATTACAGAGGTGGCCCATTATGGGATGATCTCATTATCTGGTTGTGAGGGTGTCTGAAGAGAACCAAGTAGTACTCTGGGTATTTGATAGTACTCTGGGAATTACTGCTGTTGTTCCGCTGATACAACACAATACACTTACTACACCACCAATTATCTCTAGTTCACTATGAACAGGAACACCCTTCAGGTCCAGCTGCACTGGTGTTAGTTCACTATGAACAGGAACACCCTTCAGGTCCAGCTGCACTGGTGTTAGTTCACTATGAACAGGAACACCCTTCAGGTCCAGCTGTACTGGTGTTAGTTCACTATGAACAGGAACAGCCTTCAGGTCCAGCTGTACTGGTGTTAGTTCACTATGAACAGGAACACCCTTCAGGTCCAGCTGTACTGGTGTTAGTTCACTATGAACAGGAACACCCTTCAGGTCCAGCTGTACTGGTGTTAGTTCACTGTGAGCAGGAACAGCCTTCAGGTCCAGCTGTACTGGTGTTAGTTCACTATGAACAGGAACACCATTCATGTTACATGCTGGTTGTAATACAGGCTGGTTGTGTTACAGGCTGGTTGTGTTACCGTCTGGTTGTATTACAGGCTGGTTGTGTTACAGGCTCGGTTGTGTTAAAGGCTGGTTGTGTTAAAGGCTGGTTGTGTTACAGGCTGGTTGTGTTACCGGCTGGTTGTGTTACAGGCTGATTGTGTTACAGGCTGGTTGTGTTTCCGACTGGTTGTGTTACAGGCTGGTTGTGTTAAAGGCTGGTTGTTTTCAAGGCTGGTTGTGTTACAGGCTCGTTTTGTTAAAGGCTGGTTGTGTGAAAGGCTGGTTGTAGAGGCTGGTTATGTTACCGGCTGGTTGCGTTACCGGCTGGTTGTGTTACCGGCTGGTTGTGTTACCGGCTGGTTGTATTACAGGCTGGTTGTGTTAAAGGCTGGTTGTGTTACAGGCTGGTTGTGTTAAAGGCTGGTTGTGTTACAGGCTGGTTTTGTTAAAGGCTGGTTGTGTTAAAGGCTGGTTGTAGAGGCTGGTTATGTTACCGGCTGGTTGTGTTACCGGCTGGTTGTGTTACCGGCTGGTTGTATTACAGGCTGGTTGTATTAAAGGCTGGTTGTGTTACAGGCTGGTTGTGTTAAAGGCTGGTTGTGTTAAAGTCTGGTTGTGTTACCGGCTGGTTGCGTTACCGGCTGGTTGTGTTACAGGGTGGTTGTGTTACAGGCTGGTTTGTTACCTGCTGGTTGTGTTACTGGCTGGTTGCGTTACAGGCTGGTTGTGTTAGAGGCTGGATGTGTTACAGGCTGGTTGTGTTACCGGCTGGTTGTGTTAGAGGCTGGTTGTGTTACAGGCTGCTTGTGTTACCGGCTGGTTGTGTTAAAGGCTGGTTGTGTTACAGGCTGGTTGCGTTACCGGCTGGTTGTGTTAAAGTCTGGTTGTGTTACCGGCTGGTTGTGTTACCGGCTGGTTGTGTTAAAGGCTGGTTGTGTTACAGGCTGGTTGTGTTACCGGCTGGTTGCGTCACCGGCTGGTTGCGTTACAGGCTGGTTGCGTTACCGGCTGGTTGCGTTACAGGCTGGTTGTGTTACCGGCTGGTTGTGTTACAGGCTGGTTGTGTTACAGGCTGGTTGTGTTAAAGGCTGGTTGTGTTACTGGCTGGTTGTGTTACCGGCTGGTTGTGTTAAAGGCTGGTTGTGTTACAGGCTGGTTGTGTTAAAGGCTGGTTGTGTTACAGGCTGGTTGTGTTACCGGCTGGTTGCGTTACCGGCTGGTTGCGTTACAGGCTGGTTGCGTTACCGGCTGGTTGCGTTACCGGCTGGTTGCGTTACCGGCTGGTTGCGTTACAGGCTGGTTGTGTTACCGGCTGGTTGTGTTACAGGCTGGTTGTGTTACAGGCTGGTTGTGTTAAAGGCTGGTTGTGTTACAGGCTGGTTGTGTTACCGGCTGGTTGCGTTACCGGCTGGTTGCGTTACAGGCTGGTTGCGTTACCGGCTGGTTGCGTTACCGGCTGGTTGCGTTACCGGCTGGTTGCGTTACAGGCTGGTTGTGTTACCGGCTGGTTGTGTTACAGGCTGGTTGTGTTACAGGCTGGTTGCGTTACCGGCTGGTTGCGTTACAGGCTGGTTGTGTTACCGGCTGGTTGTGTTACAGGCTGGTTGTGTTACAGGCTGGTTGTGTTACAGGGTGGTTGTGTTAAAGTCTGGTTGTGTTACCGGCTGGTTGCGTTACTGGCTGGTTGTGTTACAGGCTGGTTGTGTTAAAGGCTGGTTGTGTTACCGGCTGGTTGTGTTAGAGGCTGGTAGTGTTACAGGCTGCTTGTGTTACAGGCTGGTTATGTTACAGGCTGGTTGTGTTAAAGGCTGGTTGTGTTACAGGCTGCTTGTGTTACAGGCTGGTTATGTTACAGGCTGGTTATGTTACAGGCTGGTTGTGTTAAAGGCTGGTTGTGTTACAGGCTGGTTGTGTTAAGGGCTGGTTGTGTTACAGGCTGGTTGTGTTAAAGGCTGGTTGTGTTACAGGCTGGTTGTGTTAAAGTCTGGTTGTGTTACCGGCTGGTTGTGTTACAGGCTGGTTGTGTTACCGGCTGGTTGTGTTACAGGCTGGTTGTGTTACAGGCTGGTTGTGTTAAAGGCTGGTTGTGTTACAGGCTGGTTGTGTTAAAGGCTGGTTGTGTTACAGGCTGGTTGTGTTACAGGCTGGTTGTGTTACCGGCTGGTTGTGTTAAAGGCTGGTTGTGTTACAGGCTGGTTGTGTTACATGCTGGTTGTGTTACATGCTGGGTGTGTTACAGGTTATAGTCTCCAGGAAAGCTTTGTCCGACACTCTGCTCTGGATTATTGAGAAGGGGAAAGAAAAGGAGCCTTGTTGTTGTGGCTGCTGCCTAACAAAGCCTTTAGGAGCATGTATGGCCACACTGTCCAGGAGAGTGGAGGAGAGGAGCAGTCTGGCAGGCATGCAAATTTGACACCCGTGATCTCTTTCTCACACACTCACCAAGTAATCAAAGACGCTACATAATCTGGGTAAAACAGCCTTGTCGTCCTGAATAGAGAAGTGATGCCTGTTAAGATGCACAGTGAAGGAACAGTGTAGGAACTTAGCGATAATGCACAACCATAAACAGTTAGTATCGTACAGTAAAGACAACAAGAATCAGTTAGCATCCTACCATAACGACAACAGGAAGCAGTTATTATCTAATAGTATAGACAACAAGAAGCAGTTATTATCTAATAGTAAAGACAACAAGAAGCAGTTAGTATCTAATAGTAAATACAACAAGAAGTAGTTGGTATTAAATAGTAAAGACAACAAGAAGAAGTTAGTATCTAATTGTAAAGACAATAAAAAGCAGTTACCATCTAATAGTAAAGACAACAAGAAGCAGTAAGTATCTTACGGTATAGACACAGAAAAGCAGTTAGTATCCAATAGTAAAGACAACAAGACGCAGTTAATATCTTACAGTAAAGACAACAAGAAGCAGTTAGTATCTAGTTATAAAGACAAAAAGTGGCAGTTAGTATCTTATAGTAAATACAACAAGAAACAGTTAGGATCTCACAGTAAAGACATCAAAAAGCAGTTAGTATCTAATTATAAAGACAACAGGAGGCATTTAGTATCTAATAGTATAGAAAAAAATAAGCAGTTACTATCTAATACTAAAGGCAACAATGACCAAATAGTATCTAATGCTAAAGACAACAATAACCAAATAGTATATAATACTAAAGACAACAATAACCAAATAGTATCTAATATTAAAGACAACAATAACCAGTTAGTATATAATAGTGAAGGCAATTAGATGCAGTTGGTATCTAAGAGTACAACAACAAAAAGCAGCAGTTAGTATCTTACAGTAAAGACAACAAGAAGGAGTTAGTATTTAACAGTAAAGACAACAAGAAGCAGTTTGTCTCTTACAGTAAAGACAACAAGAAGGAGTTAGTATCTTACAGTAAAGACAACAAGAAGGAGTTACTATCTTACAGTAAAGACAACAAGAAGCAGTAAGTATCTTACAGCAAAGACAACAAGAAGCAGTTAGTATCTTACAGTAAAGACAACAAGAAGCAGTTAGTATTTTAAAGTAAAGACAACAAGAAGCAGTTTGTCTCATAAAGTAAAGACAACAAGAAGCAGTTGGTATCTAATGACAAAGACAACAAGAAGCAGTTAGTATTTTACAATAAAGACAACAAGAAGGAGTTAGTATCTAATGGTAAAGACAACAAGAAGCAGTTACTATCTTACAGTAAAGACAACAAGAAGCAGTTAGTATCTTACAGTAAAGACAACAAGAAGCAGTTAGTGTTTAACAGTAAAGACAACAAGAAGCAGTTTGTCTCTTACAGTAAAGACAACAAGAAGCAGTTGGTATCTAATTGTAAAGACAACAAGAAGCAGTTAGTATTTTACAGTAAAGACAACAAGAAGCAGTTTGTCTCTTACAGTAAAGACAACAAGAAGCAGTTACTATCTTATAGTAAAGACAACTAGAAGCAGTTTGTCTCTTACAGTAAAGACAACAAGAAGCAGTTGGTATCGAATGGTAAAGACAACATGAAGCAGTTAGTATTTTACAGTAAAGACAACAAGAAGCAGTTTGTCTCTTAGAGTAAAGACAATAAGAAGCAGTTGGTATCTAATGGTAAAGACAACAAGAAGCAGTTAGTATTTTACAGTAAAGACAACAAGAAGGAGTTAGTATCTAATGGTAAAGACAACAAGAAGCAGTTACTATCTTACAGTAAAGACAAGAAGCAGTTAGTATATTACAGTAAAGACAACAAGAAGCAGTTAGTATTTTACAGTAAAGACAACAAGAAGCAGTTAGTATTTTACAGTAAAGACAACAAGAATTAGTTAGTATCTAATGGTAAAGACAACAAGAAGCAGTTTGTCTCTTACAGTAAAGACAACAAGAAGCAGTTGGTATCTAATAGTAAAGACAACAAGAAGCAGTTAGTATTTAATATTAAAGACAATTGATCTTGTCCTGAAGACTGCTGAGTAATTATATTACAGTTTAACTGCCACCAGAGTTGGAGCAGAACCATTCCGGGAAAATAAGGAAGAAAATATAAATTTTTGCAAGTTCATTTTTCATTTTATCATATGTGCTGTACTGTACATGGCAAAATATAAGGATGGGGGAACAATTTGCTTTATTATGGAAAAGTAATGGAATAATTTAGATATCTCTTTGTAATCTCAATAAAACTAACCCAGTAAAATAAATTTTAAATTTTAAATGAATAAATACAATATCAGGAGTATATTTGGTGATGTGGTGAAATATGGCCAGATATGAATAACTCAAAGGCAGTGAACCTGGTCTTAAGAGCACACAATGCTACTCACCTTGTTTTGACAAATTACGAAGTCAAGAGGACAAGCATTAGATAGTCAGAAAAACAAAACAATTAGTTGTTTTAACCGACCAAATTTTGTAACCTGGCCGCCTTAGAATGTTAAGTTGTGTCAACATCTTATACAGTTGAAACTACTGTACTACTTTGACATTTACACATTTCTGAGCTGACTAAGTCTTTGTAAATTATATAATAGAGATATAATCTGTCTCTTGGTCATGTGTGAGCGTTTTAGCCAGTTTCAAAACTGGCAGTGCACTCAGTAATGTCAACCAAACAACAGACCATTACAACAACATTCTCAGTAACGGTTAAAGAAAGGTTTTACTTGTTGCTACTTTTTAATTGTGGATGTCTTTACTGTAAGATAGTAACTGCTTCCTGTTGTCTTTACTGTAAGATAGTAACTGCTTTTTGTTGTCTTTACTGTAAAATAGTAACTGCTTCCTGTTGTCTTTACTGTAAGATAGTAACTGCTTCTTGTTGTCTTTACTGTAAGATAGTAACTGCTTCCTGTTGTCTTTACTGTAAGATACTAAATGCTTCTTGTTGTCTTTACTGTAAGATATTAAATGCTTCTTGTTGTCTCTACTGTAAGATACTAAATGCTTCTTGTTGTCTTTACTGTAAGATGGTAACTGCTTCCTGTTGTCTTTACTGTAAGATAGTAACTACTTCTTGTTGTCTTTACTGTAAGATAGTAACTGCTTCCTGTTGTCTTTACTGTAAGATAGTAACTGCTTTTTGTTGTCTTTACTGTAAGATACTAAATGCTTCTTGCTGTCTTTACTGTAAGATAGTAACTGCTTCTTGTTGTCTTTACTGTAAGATACTAAATGCTTCCTGTTGTCTTTACTGTAAGATAGTAACTGCTTCCTGTTGTCTTTACTTTAAGATACTAACTGCTTCTTGTTGTCTTTACTGTAAGATACTAAATGTTTCTTGTTGTCTTTTCTGTAAGATAGTAACTGCTTCTTGTTGTCTTTACTGTAAGATAGTAACTGCTTCCTGTTGTCTTTACTGTAAGATACTAACAGACAGTGTCACCAGCAAAGCACCCCCACACCATAGCACCTCCTCCTCCAAGCTTTACGGTGGGAACTACACATGTGGATATCAACCGTCCACCCACACCGCGTCTCACAAAGACACGTCGGCTGGAACCAAAAATCTCAAATTTGGACTCCAGACCAAAGGACACCTGTCTAATGTCCATTGCTCGTGTTTCTTGGCCCAAGCAGGTCTCCCCTTCTTATTGGTGTCCTTTAGTAGTGGTTTCTTTGCAGCAATCTGACCATGAAGGCCTGATTCACACAGTCCCCTCTGAACAGTTGATGTTGAGATGTGTCTGTGACTTGAACTCTGTGAAGCATTTATTTGGGATGCAATTTCTT
>CM062489.1:90450693-90475693 GCA_031479575.1 Coregonus ussuriensis | reverse complement strand
GTATGTAAACCAACACTGACCTACCAAGGCTGGTACAGTCTCACTGTAGCTAAACCAACTAAACCAACACTGACCTACCAAGGCTGGTACAGTCTCACTGTAGCTAAACCAACTCAACCAACACTGACCTACCAAGGCTGGTACAGTCTCACTGTATGTAAACCAACACTGACCTACCAAGGCTGGTACAGTCTCACTGTAGCTAAACCAACTAAACCAACACTGACCTACCAAGGCTGGTACAGTCTCACTGTAGCTAAACCAACTCAACCAACACTGACCTACCAAGGCTGGTACAGTCTCACTGTATGTAAACCAACACTGACCTACCAAGGCTGGTACAGTCTCACTGTAGCTAAACCAACTAAACCAACACTGACCTACCAAGGCTGGTACAGTCTCACTGTAGCTAAACCAACTAAACCAACACTGACCTACCAAGGCTGGTACAGTCTCACTGTAGCTAAACCAACTAAACCAACACTGACCTACCAAGGCTGGTACAGTCTCACTGTAGCTAAACCAACTCAACCAACACTGACCTACCAAGGCTGGTACAGTCTCACTGTAGCTAAACCAACTCAACCAACACTGACCTACCAAGGCTGGTACAGTCTCACTCTAGGTAAACCAACTAAATCAACACTGACCTACCAAGGCTGGTACAGTCTCACTGTAGCTAAACCAACTCAACCAACACTGACCTACCAAGGCTGGTACAGTCTCACTGTAGCTAAACCAACTCAACCAACACTGACCTACCAAGGCTGGTACAGTCTCACTGTAGCTAAACCAACTCAACCAACACTGACCTACCAAGGCTGGTACAGTCTCACTGTAGCTAAACCAACTCAACCAACACTGACCTACCAAGGCTGGTACAGTCTCACTGTAGCTAAACCAACTAAACCAACACTGACCTACCAAGGCTGGTACAGTCTCACTCTAGGTAAACCAACTAAACCAACACTGACCTACCAAGGCTGGTACAGTCTCACTGTAGCTAAACCAACTCAACCAACACTGACCTACCAAGGCTGGTACAGTCTCACTGTAGCTAAACCAACTAAACCAACACTGACCTACCAAGGCTGGTACAGTCTCACTCTAGGTAAACCAACTAAACCAACACCGACCTACCAAGGCTGGTACAGTGTCACTCTAGGTAAACCAACTAAACCAACACCGACCTACCAAGGCTGGTACAGTCTCACTCTAGGTAAACCAACTAAACCAACACCGACCTACCAAGGCTGGTACAGTCTCACTGTAACTAAACCAACAAAACCAACACTGACCTACCAAGGCTGGTACAGTCTCACTGTAGCTAAACCAACACTGACCTACCAAGGCTGGTACAGTCTCACTGTAACTAAACCAACTAAACCAACAATGACCTACAAAGGCTGGTACAGTCTCACTGTAGCTAAACCAACTAAACCAACACTGACCTACCAAGGCTGGTACAGTCTCACTCTAGGTAAACCAACTAAACCAACACCGACCTACCAAGGCTGGTACAGTCTCACTCTAGGTAAACCAACTAAACCAACACCGACCTACCAAGGCTGGTACAGTCTCACTGTAGCTAAACCAACTCAACCAACACTGACCTACCAAGGCTGGTACAGTCTCACTGTATGTAAACCAACACTGACCTACCAAGGCTGGTACAGTCTCACTGTAGCTAAACCAACTAAACCAACACTGACCTACCAAGGCTGGTACAGTCTCACTGTATGTAAACCAACACTGACCTACCAAGGCTGGTACAGTCTCACTGTAGCTAAACCAACTAAACCAACACTGACCTACCAAGGCTGGTACAGTTTCACTGTATGTAAACCAACACTGACCTACCAAGGCTGGTACAGTCTCACTGTAGCTAAACCAACTAAACCAACACTGACCTACCAAGGCTGGTACAGTCTCACTGTAGCTAAACCAACGCAACCAACACTGACCTACCAAGGCTGGTACAGTCTCACTGTATGTAAACCAACACTGACCTACCAAGGCTGGTACAGTCTCACTGTAGCTAAACCAACTCAACCAACACTGACCTACCAAGGCTGGTACAGTCTCACTGTATGTAAACCAACACTGACCTACCAAGGCTGGTACAGTCTCACTGTAGCTAAACCAACTAAATCAACACTGACCTACCAAGGCTGGTACAGTCTCACTGTAGCTAAACCAACTAAACCAACACTGACCTACCAAGGCTGGTACAGTCTCACTGTAGCTAAACCAACTAAACCAACACTGACCTACCAAGGCTGGTACAGTCTCACTGTAGCTAAATCAACTCAACCAACACTGACCTACCAAGGCTGGTACAGTCTCACTGTAGCTAAACCAACTCAACCAACACTGACCTACCAAGGCTGGTACAGTCTCACTCTAGGTAAACCAACTAAACCAACACTGACCTACCAAGGCTGGTACAGTCTCACTGTTGCTAAACCAACTAAACCAACACTGACCTACAAAGGCTGGTACAGTCTCACTGTAGCTAAACCAACTAAACCAACACAGACCTACCAAGGCTGGTACAGTCTCACTGTAACTAAACCAACAAAACCAACACTGACCTACCAAGGCTGGTAAAGTCTCACTGTAGCTAAACCAACACTGACCTACCAAGGCTGGTACAGTCTCACTGTAACTAAACCAACTAAACCAACACTGACCTACAAAGGCTGGTACAGTCTCACTGTAGCTAAACCAACTAAACAAACACCGACCTACCAAGGCTGGTACAGTCTCACTCTAGGTAAACCAACTAAACCAACACCGACCTACCAAGGCTGGTACAGTCTCACTGTAGCTAAACCAACTCAACCAACACTGACCTACCAAGGCTGGTACAGTCTCACTGTATGTAAACCAACACTGACCTACCAAGGCTGGTACAGTCTCACTGTAGCTAAACCAACTAAACCAACACTGACCTACCAAGGCTGGTACAGTCTCACTGTAGCTAAACCAACTCAACCAACACTGACCTACCAAGGCTGGCACAGTCTCACTGTAGCTAAACCAACTCAACCAACACTGACCTACCAAGGCTGGTACAGTCTCACTCTAGGTAAACCAACTAAACCAACACCGACCTACCAAGGCTGGTACAGTCTCACTGTAGCTAAACCAACTCAACCAACACTGACCTACCAAGGCTGGTACAGTCTCACTGTATGTAAACCAACACTGACCTACCAAGGCTGGTACAGTCTCACTGTAGCTAAACCAACTAAACCAACACTGACCTACCAAGGCTGGTAGAGTCTCACTGTATGTAAACCAACACTGACCTACCAAGGCTGGTACAGTCTCACTGTAGCTAAACCAACTAAACCAACACTGACCTACCAAGGCTGGTACAGTTTCACTGTATGTAAACCAACACTGACCTACCAAGGCTGGTACAGTCTCACTGTAGCTAAACCAACTAAACCAACACTGACCTACCAAGGCTGGTACAGTCTCACTGTAGCTAAACCAACGCAACCAACACTGACCTACCAAGGCTGGTACAGTCTCACTGTATGTAAACCAACACTGACCTACCAAGGCTGGTACAGTCTCACTGTAGCTAAACCAACTCAACCAACACTGACCTACCAAGGCTGGTACAGTCTCACTGTATGTAAACCAACACTGACCTACCAAGGCTGGTACAGTCTCACTGTAGCTAAACCAACTAAACCAACACTGACCTACCAAGGCTGGTACAGTCTCACTGTAGCTAAACCAACTAAACCAACACTGACCTACCAAGGCTGGTACAGTCTCACTGTAGCTAAACCAACTAAACCAACACTGACCTACCAAGGCTGGTACAGTCTCACTGTAGCTAAACCAACTCAACCAACACTGACCTACCAAGGCTGGTACAGTCTCACTGTAGCTAAACCAACTCAACCAACACTGACCTACCAAGGCTGGTACAGTCTCACTCTAGGTAAACCAACTAAACCAACACTGACCTACCAAGGCTGGTACAGTCTCACTGTTGCTAAACCAACTAAACCAACACTGACCTACCAAGGCTGGTACAGTCTCACTGTAACTAAACCAACTAAACCAACACTGACCTACAAAGGCTGGTACAGTCTCACTGTAGCTAAACCAACTAAACCAACACAGACCTACCAAGGCTGGTACAGTCTCACTGTAACTAAACCAACAAAACCAACACTGACCTACCAAGGCTGGTACAGTCTCACTGTAGCTAAACCAACACTGACCTACCAAGGCTGGTACAGTCTCACTGTAACTAAACCAACTAAACCAACACTGACTTACAAAGGCTGGTACAGTCTCACTGTAGCTAAACCAACTAAACCAACACCGACCTACCAAGGCTGGTACAGTCTCACTCTAGGTAAACCAACTAAACCAACACCGACCTACCAAGGCTGGTACAGTCTCACTGTAGCTAAACCAACTCAACCAACACTGACCTACCAAGGCTGGTACAGTCTCACTGTATGTAAACCAACACTGACCTACCAAGGCTGGTACAGTCTCACTGTAGCTAAACCAACTAAACCAACACTGACCTACCAAGGCTGGTACAGTCTCACTGTATGTAAACCAACACTGACCTACCAAGGCTGGTACAGTCTCACTGTAGCTAAACCAACTAAACCAACACTGACCTACCAAGGCTGGCACAGTTTCACTGTATGTAAACCAACACTGACCTACCAAGGCTGGTACAGTCTCACTGTAGCTAAACCAACTAAACCAACACTGACCTACCAAGGCTGGTACAGTCTCACTGTAGCTAAACCAACGCAACCAACACTGACCTACCAAGGCTGGTACAGTCTCACTGTATGTAAACCAACACTGACCTACCAAGGCATGTACAGTCTCACTGTAGCTAAACCAACTAAACCAACACTGACCTACCAAGGCTGGTACAGTCTCACTGTAGCTAAACCAACTAAACCAACACTGACCTACCAAGGCTGGTACAGTCTCACTGTAGCTAAACCAACTCAACCAACACTGACCTACCAAGGCTGGTACAGTCTCACTGTAGCTAAACCAACTCAACCAACACTGACCTACCAAGGCTGGTACAGTCTCACTGTAGGTAAACCAACTAAACCAACACTGACCTACCAAGGCTGGTACAGTCTCACTGTAGCTAAACCAACTAAACCAACACTGACCTACCAAGGCTGGTACAGTCTCACTGTAACTAAACCAACTAAACCAACACTGACCTACAAAGGCTGGTACAGTCTCACTGTAGCTAAACCAACTAAACCAACACTGACCTACCAAGGCTGGTACAGTCTCACTGTAGCTAAACCAACTAAACCAACACTGACCTACCAAGGCTGGTACAGTCTCACTGTAACTAAACCAACACTGACCTACCAAGGCTGGTACAGTCTCACTGTAGCTAAACCAACTAAACCAACACTGACCTACCAAGGCTGGTACAGTCTCACTGCAGCTAAACCAACTCAACCAAGACTGACCTACCAAGGCTGGTACAGTCTCACTGTATGTAAACCAACACTGACCTACCAAGGCTGGTACAGTCTCACTGTAGCTAAACCAACTAAACCAACACTGACCTACCAAGGCTGGTACAGTCTCACTGTAGCTAAACCAACTCAACCAACACTGACCTACCAAGGCTGGTACAGTCTCACTGTATGTAAACCAACACTGACCTACCAAGGCTGGTACAGTCTCACTGTAGCTAAACCAACTAAACCAACACTGACCTACCAAGGCTGGTAGAGTCTCACTGTAGCTAAACCAACTAAACCAACACTGACCTACCAAGGCTGGTACAGTCTCACTGTAGCTAAACCAACTCAACCAACACTGACCTACCAAGGCTGGCACAGTCTCACTGTAGCTAAACCAACTCAACCAACACTGACCTACCAAGGCTGGTACAGTCTCACTCTAGGTAAACCAACTAAACCAACACTGACCTACCAAGGCTGGTACAGTCTCACTGTAGCTAAACCAACTCAACCAACACTGACCTACCAAGGCTGGTACAGTCTCACTGTAGCTAAACCAACTAAACCAACACTGACCTACCAAGGCTGGTACAGTCTCACTGTAGCTAAACCAACTCAACCAACACTGACCTACCAAGGCTGGTACAGTCTCACTGTAGCTAAACCAACTCAACCAACACTGACCTACCAAGGCTGGTACAGTCTCACTGTAGCTAAACCAACTAAACCAACACTGACCTACCAAGGCTGGTACAGTCTCACTCTAGGTAAACCAACTAAACCAACACTGACCTACCAAGGCTGGTACAGTCTCACTGTAGCTAAACCAACTCAACCAACACTGACCTACCAAGGCTGGTACAGTCTCACTGTAGCTAAACCAACTAAACCAACACTGACCTACCAAGGCTGGTACGGTCTCACTGTAGCTAAACCAACTAAACCAACACTGACCTACCAAGGCTGGTACAGTCTCACTGTAGCTAAACCAACTAAACCAACACTGACCTACCAAGGCTGGTACAGTCTCACTGTAGCTAAACCATTTCAACCAACACTGACCTACCAAGGCTGGTACAGTCTCACTGTATGTAAACCAACTAAACCAACACTGACCTACCAAGGCTGGTACAGTCTCACTGTAGCTAAACCAACTCAACCAACACTGACCTACCAAGGCTGGTACAGTCTCACTGTATGTAAACCAACTAAACCAACACTGACCTACCAAGGCTGGTACAGTCTCACTGTAGCTAAACCAACTAAACCAACACTGACCTACCAAGGCTGGTACAGTCTCACTGTAGCTAAACCAACTAAACCAACACTGACCTACCAAGGCTGGTACAGTCTCACTGTAGCTAAACCAACTAAACCAACACTGACCTACCAAGGCTGGTACAGTGTCACTGTAGCTAATCCAACTCAACCAACACTGACCTGCCAAGGCTGGTACAGTCTCACTCTAGGTAAACCAACTAAACCAACACTGACCTACCAAGGCTGGTACAGTCTCACTGTAGCTAAACCAACTCAACCAACACTGACCTACCAAGGCTGGTACAGTCTCACTGTAGCTAAACCAACTAAACCAACACTGACCTACCAAGGCTGGTACAGTCTCACTGTAGCTAAACCAACTCAACCAACACTGACCAACCAAGGCTGGTACAGTCTCACTGTAGCTAAATCAACTCAACCAACACTGACCTACCAAGGCTGGTACAGTCTCACTGTAGCTAAACCAACTAAACCAACACTGACCTACCAAGGCTGGTACAGTCTCACTCTAGGTAAACCAACTAAACCAACACTGACCTACCAAGGCTGGTACAGTCTCACTGTAGCTAAACCAACTCAACCAACACTGACCTACCAAGGCTGGTACAGTCTCACTGTAGCTAAACCAACTAAACCAACACTGACCTACCAAGGCTGGTACAGTCTCACTGTTGCTAAACCAACTAAACCAACACTGACCTACCAAGGCTGGTACAGTCTCACTGTAACTAAACCAACTAAACCAACACTGACCTACAAAGGCTGGTACAGTCTCACTGTAGCTAAACCAACTAAACCAACACCGACCTACCAAGGCTGGTACAGTCTCACTGTAACTAAACCAACAAAACCAACACTGACCTACCAAGGCTGGTACAGTCTCACTGTAGCTAAACCAACACTGACCTACCAAGGCTGGTACAGTCTCACTGTAACTAAACCAACTAAACCAACACTGACCTACAAAGGCTGGTACAGTCTCACTGTAGCTAAACCAACTAAACCAACACTGACCTACCAAGGCTGGTACAGTCTCACTCTAAGTAAACCAACTAAACCAACACCGACCTACCAAGGCTGGTACAGTCTCACTCTAGGTAAACCAACTAAACCAACACTGACCTACCAAGGCTGGTACAGTCTCACTGTAGCTAAACCAACTCAACCAACACTGACCTACCAAGGCTGGTACACTCTCACTGTATGTAAACCAACACTGACCTACCAAGGCTGGTACAGTCTCACTGTAGCTAAACCAACTAAACCAACACTGACCTACCAAGGCTGGTACAGTCTCACTGTATGTAAACCAACACTGACCTACCAAGGCTGGTACAGTCTCACTGTAGCTAAACCAACTAAACCAACACTGACCTACCAAGGCTGGTACAGTTTCACTGTATGTAAACCAACACTGACCTACCAAGGCTGGTACAGTCTCACTGTAGCTAAACCAACTAAACCAACACTGACCTACCAAGGCTGGTACAGTCTCACTGTAGCTAAACCAACGCAACCAACACTGACCTACCAAGGCTGGTACAGTCTCACTGTATGTAAACCAACACTGACCTACCAAGGCTGGTACAGTCTCACTGTAGCTAAACCAACTCAACCAACACTGACCTACCAAGGCTGGTACAGTCTCACTGTATGTAAACCAACACTGACCTACCAAGGCTGGTACAGTCTCACTGTAGCTAAACCAACTAAACCAACACTGACCTACCAAGGCTGATACAGTCTCACTGTAGCTAAACCAACTAAACCAACACTGACCTACCAAGGCTGGTACAGTCTCACTGTACCTAAACCAACTAAACCAACACTGACCTACAAAGGCTGGTACAGTCTCACTGTAGCTAAACCAACTCAACCAACACTGACCTACCAAGGCTGGTACAGTCTCACTGTAGCTAAACCAACTCAACCAACACTGACCTACCAAGTCTGGTACAGTCTCACTCTAGGTAAACCAACTAAACCAACACTGACCTACCAAGGCTGGTACAGTCTCACTGTTGCTAAACCAACTAAACCAACACTGACCTACCAAGGCTGGTACAGTCTCACTGTAACTAAACCAACTAAACCAACACTGACCTACAAAGGCTGGTACAGTCTCACTGTAGCTAAACCAACTAAACCAACACTGACCTACCAAGGCTGGTACAGTCTCACTCTAGGTAAACCAACTAAACCAACACCGACCTACCAAGGCTGGTACAGTCTCACTCTAGGTAAACCAACTAAACCAACACCGACCTACCAAGGCTGGTACAGTCTCACTGTAGCTAAACCAACTCAACCAAGACTGACCTACCAAGGCTGGTACAGTCTCACTGTATGTAAACCAACACTGACCTACCAAGGCTGGTACAGTCTCACTGTAGCTATACCAACTAAACCAACACTGACCTACCAAGGCTGGTACAGTCTCACTGTAGCTAAACCAACTCAACCAACACTGACCTACCAAGGCTGGTACAGTCTCACTGTATGTAAACCAACACTGACCTACCAAGGCTGGTACAGTCTCACTGTAGCTAAACCAACTAAACCAACACTGACCTACCAAGGCTGGTACAGTCTCACTGTAGCTAAACCAACTCAACCAACACTGACCTACCAAGGCTGGTACAGTCTCACTGTAGCTAAACCAACTAAACCAACACTGACCTACCAAGGCTGGTACAGTCTCACTGTAGCTAAACCAACTAAACCAACACTGACCTACCAAGGCTGGTACAGTCTCACTGTAACTAAACCAACACTGACCTACCAAGGCTGGTACAGTCTCACTGTAGCTAAACCAACTAAACCAACACTGACCTACCAAGGCTGGTACAGTCTCACTGTAACTAAACCAACACTGACCTACCAAGGCTGGTACAGTCTCACTGTAGCTAAACCAACTAAACCAACACTGACCTACCAAGGCTGGTACAGTCTCACTGTAACTAAACCAACACTGACCTACCAAGGCTGGTACAGTCTCACTGTAGCTAAACCAACTAAACCAACACTGACCTACCAAGGCTGGTACAGTCTCACTGTAGCTAAACCAACTAAACCAACACTGACCTACCAAGGCTGGTACAGTCTCACTGTATGTAAACCAACACTGACCTACCAAGGCTGGTACAGTCTCACTGTAGCTAAACCAACTCAACCAACACTGACCTACCAAGGCTGGTACAGTCTCACTGTATGTAAACCAACACTGACCTACCAAGGCTGGTACAGTCTCACTGTAGCTAAACCAACTAAACCAACACTGACCTACCAAGGCTGATACAGTCTCACTGTAGCTAAACCAACTAAACCAACACTGACCTACCAAGGCTGGTACAGTCTCACTGTACCTAAACCAACTAAACCAACACTGACCTACAAAGGCTGGTACAGTCTCACTGTAGCTAAACCAACTCAACCAACACTGACCTACCAAGGCTGGTACAGTCTCACTGTAGCTAAACCAACTCAACCAACACTGACCTACCAAGTCTGGTACAGTCTCACTCTAGGTAAACCAACTAAACCAACACTGACCTACCAAGGCTGGTACAGTCTCACTGTTGCTAAACCAACTAAACCAACACTGACCTACCAAGGCTGGTACAGTCTCACTGTAACTAAACCAACTAAACCAACACTGACCTACAAAGGCTGGTACAGTCTCACTGTAGCTAAACCAACTAAACCAACACTGACCTACCAAGGCTGGTACAGTCTCACTCTAGGTAAACCAACTAAACCAACACCGACCTACCAAGGCTGGTACAGTCTCACTCTAGGTAAACCAACTAAACCAACACCGACCTACCAAGGCTGGTACAGTCTCACTGTAGCTAAACCAACTCAACCAAGACTGACCTACCAAGGCTGGTACAGTCTCACTGTATGTAAACCAACACTGACCTACCAAGGCTGGTACAGTCTCACTGTAGCTATACCAACTAAACCAACACTGACCTACCAAGGCTGGTACAGTCTCACTGTAGCTAAACCAACTCAACCAACACTGACCTACCAAGGCTGGTACAGTCTCACTGTATGTAAACCAACACTGACCTACCAAGGCTGGTACAGTCTCACTGTAGCTAAACCAACTAAACCAACACTGACCTACCAAGGCTGGTACAGTCTCACTGTAGCTAAACCAACTCAACCAACACTGACCTACCAAGGCTGGTACAGTCTCACTGTAGCTAAACCAACTAAACCAACACTGACCTACCAAGGCTGGTACAGTCTCACTCTAGGTAAACCAACAAAACCAACACCGACCTACCAAGGCTGGTACAGTCTCACTCTAGGTAAACCAACTAAACCAACACCGACCTACCAAGGCTGGTACAGTCTCACTCTAGGTAAACCAACTAAACCAACACCGACCTACCAAGGCTGGTACAGTCTCACTGTAACTAAACCAACTAAACCAACACTGACCTACCAAGGCTGGTACAGTCTCACTGTAGCTAAACCAACTAAACCAACACTGACCTACCAAGGCTGGTACAGTCTCACTGTAACTAAACCAACTAAACCAACACTGACCTACCAAGGCTGGTACAGTCTCACTGTAGCTAAACCAACTAAACCAACACTGACCTACCAAGGCTGGTACAGTCTCACTGTAGGTAAACCAACTAAACCAACACCGACCTACCAAGGCTGGTACAATCTCACTCTAGGTAAACCAACTAAACCAACACCGACCTACCAAGGCTGGTACAGTCTCACTGTTGCTAAACCAACTAAACCAACACTGACCTACCAAGGCTGGTACAGTCTCACTGTAGCTAAACCAACTAAACCAACACTGACCTACCAAGGCTGGTACAGTCTCACTGTAGCTAAACCAACTAAACCAACACTGACCTACCAAGGCTGGTACAGTCTCACTGTAACTAAACCAACTAAACCAACACTGACCTACCAAGGCTGGTACAGTCTCACTCTAGGTAAACCAACTAAACCAACACTGACCTACCAAGGCTGGTACAGTCTCACTCTAGGTAAACCAACTAAACCAACACTGACCTACCAAGGCTGGTACAGTCTCACTGTAGGTAAACCAACTAAACCAACACTGACCTACCAAGGCTGGTACAGTCTCACTGTAGCTAAACCAACTAAACCAACACTGACCTACCAAGGCTGGTACAGTCTCACTCTAGGTAAACCAACTAAACCAACACCGACCTACCAAGGCTGGTACAGTCTCACTCTAGGTAAACCAACTAAACCAACACTGACCTACCAAGGCTGGTAGAGTCTCACTGTAGCTAAACCAACTAAACCAACACTGACCTACCAAGGCTGGTACAGTCTCACTGTATTTAAACCAACACTGACCTACCAAGGCTGGTACAGTCTCACTGTAACTAAACCAACTAAACCAACACTGACCTACCAAGGCTGGTACAGTCTCACTCTAGGTAAACCAACTAAACCAACACCAACCTACCAAGGCTGGTACAGTCTCACTCTAGGTAAACCAACTAAACCAACACTGACCTACCGAGGCTGGTACAGTCTCACTGTAACTAAACCAACTAAACCAACACTGACCTACCAAGGCTGGTACAGTCTCACTCTAGGTAACCCAATTAAACCAACACTGACCTACCAAGGCTGGTACAGTCTCACTGTAGGTAAACCAACTAAACCAACACTGACCTACCAAGGCTGGTACAGTCTCACTGTAGCTAAACCAACTAAACCAACACTGACCTACCAAGGCTGGTACAGTCTCACTGTAGGTAAACTAACTAAACCAACACTGACCTACCAAGGCTGGTACAGTCTCACTGTAGCTAAACCAACTAAACCAACACTGACCTACCAAGGCTGGTACAGTCTCACTGTAACTAAACCAACACTGACCTACCAAGGCTGGTACAGTCTCACTGTAACTAAACCAACTAAACCAACACTGACCTACCAAGGCTGGTACAGTCTCACTGTAGGTAAACCAACTAAACCAACACTGACCTACCAAGGCTGGTACAGTCTCACTGTAGGTAAACCAACTAAACCAACACTGACCTACCAAGGCTGGTACAGTCTCACTGTAGCTAAACCAACTAAACCAACACTGACCTACCAAGGCTGGTACAGTCTCACTGTAGGTAAACCAACTAAACCAACACTGACCTACCAAGGCTGGTACAGTCTCACTCTAGGTAAACCAACTAAACCAACACCGACCTACCAAGGCTGGTACAGTCTCACTCTAGGTAAACCAACTAAACCAACACCGACCTACCAAGGCTGGTACAGTCTCACTGTAACTAAACCAACTAAACCAACACTGACCTACCAAGGCTGGTACAGTCTCACTGTAGCTAAACCAACTAAACCAACACTGACCTACCAAGGCTGGTACAGTCTCACTGTAACTAAACCAACTAAACCAACACTGACCTACCAAGGCTGGTACAGTCTCACTGTAGCTAAACCAACTAAACCAACACTGACCTACCAAGGCTGGTACAGTCTCACTGTAGGTAAACCAACTAAACCAACACTGACCTACCAAGGCTGGTACAATCTCACTCTAGGTAAACCAACTAAACCAACACCGACCTACCAAGGCTGGTACAGTCTCACTGTTGCTAAACCAACTAAACCAACACTGACCTACCAAGGCTGGTACAGTCTCACTGTAGCTAAACCAACTAAACCAACACTGACCTACCAAGGCTGGTACAGTCTCACTGTAGCTAAACCAACTAAACCAACACTGACCTACCAAGGCTGGTACAGTCTCACTGTAACTAAACCAACTAAACCAACACTGACCTACCAAGGCTGGTACAGTCTCACTCTAGGTAAACCAACTAAACCAACACCGACCTACCAAGGCTGGTACAGTCTCACTCTAGGTAAACCAACTAAACCAACACTGACCTACCAAGGCTGGTACAGTCTCACTGTAGGTAAACCAACTAAACCAACACTGACCTACCAAGGCTGGTACAGTCTCACTGTAGCTAAACCAACTAAACCAACACTGACCTACCAAGGCTGGTACAGTCTCACTCTAGGTAAACCAACTAAACCAACACCGACCTACCAAGGCTGGTACAGTCTCACTCTAGGTAAACCAACTAAACCAACACTGACCTACCAAGGCTGGTAGAGTCTCACTGTAGCTAAACCAACTAAACCAACACTGACCTACCAAGGCTGGTACAGTCTCACTGTATTTAAACCAACACTGACCTACCAAGGCTGGTACAGTCTCACTGTAACTAAACCAACTAAACCAACACTGACCTACCAAGGCTGGTACAGTCTCACTCTAGGTAAACCAACTAAACCAACACCGACCTACCAAGGCTGGTACAGTCTCACTCTAGGTAAACCAACTAAACCAACACTGACCTACCGAGGCTGGTACAGTCTCACTGTAACTAAACCAACTAAACCAACACTGACCTACCAAGGCTGGTACAGTCTCACTCTAGGTAACCCAATTAAACCAACACTGACCTACCAAGGCTGGTACAGTCTCACTCTAGGTAAACCAACTAAACCAACACTGACCTACCAAGGCTGGTACAGTCTCACTCTAGGTAAACCAACTAAACCAACACTGACCTACCAAGGCTGGTACAGTCTCACTCTAGGTAAACTAACTAAACCAACACTGACCTACCAAGGCTGGTACAGTCTCACTGTAGCTAAACCAACTAAACCAACACTGACCTACCAAGGCTGGTACAGTCTCACTGTAACTAAACCAACACTGACCTACCAAGGCTGGTACAGTCTCACTGTAACTAAACCAACTAAACCAACACTGACCTACCAAGGCTGGTACAGTCTCACTCTAGGTAAACCAACTAAACCAACACCGACCTACCAAGGCTGGTACAGTCTCACTCTAGGTAAACCAACTAAACCAACACTGACCTACCAAGGCTGGTACAGTCTCACTCTAGGTAAACCAACTAAACCAACACTGACCTACCAAGGCTGGTACAGTCTCACTCTAGGTAAACCAACTAAACCAACACTGACCTACCAAGGCTGGTACAGTCTCACTGTAACTAAACCAACTAAACCAACACTGACCTACCAAGGCTGGTACAGTCTCACTCTAGGTAAACCAACTAAACCAACACTGACCTACCAAGGCTGGTACAGTCTCACTCTAGGTAACCCAATTAAACCAACACTGACCTACCAAGGCTGGTACAGTCTCACTCTAGGTAAACCAACTGTATTTTTAATTAAAATATATTTAATTATCCCTCAAATAATAACAAGTGGTAATGGATGGACGCAAACTGATAATACACTGATCTGTCTGTTCTAACTGATAATACACTGATCTGTCGGTTCAAACTGATAATACACTGAACTCTCTACTCAAACTGCATGCTAATACACTGAGCTCTCTTTTCAAATTGCCTGATAATACACTGAGCTCTCTTTTCAAACTGCATGATAATACACTGAGCTCTCTGTTCAAACTGCATGCTAATACACTGCGCTCTCTGTTCAAACTGTATGCTAATACACTGAGCTCTCTTTTCAAATGGCCTGATAATACACTGATCTCTCTGCTCAAACTGCATGCTAATACCCTGAGCTCTCTGTTCAAACTTCAAGATAATACACTGAGCTCTCTCTTCAAACTGCATGCTAATACACTGAGCTATCTGTTCAAACTGTATGATAATACACTGAGCTCCCTGTTCAAACTGCATGATAATACCCTGAGCTCTCTGTTCAAACTGCATGCTAATACACTGAGCTATCTGTTTAAACTGAATGATAATAAACTGAGCTATCTGTTCAAATTGCATGCTAATACACTGAGCTCTCTGTTCAAGCTGCATGATAATACACTGAGCTCTCTGTTCAAACTGCATGATAATACATTGAGCTCCCTGTTCAAACTGCATGATAATACACTGAGCTCTCTGTTCAAACCTCATGGTAATATACCGAGCTCCCTATCAAACTGCATGCTAATACACTGAGCTCTCTGCTGCATGCTAATACACTGAGCTCTCTGGTAAAACTGATAATACACTGAGCTCTCTGTTTAAACTGCAAGATAATACACTGAGCTCTCTGTTCAAACTGCAGGAAAATACACTGAGCTCTCTGTTTAAACTGCATGATAATACACTGAGCTCTCTGTTAAAACTGCATGATAATACACTGAGCTCTCTGTTCAATCTGAATGATAATACACTGAGCTCCCTGTTCAAACTGCAAGACAATACACTGAGCTATCTGTTCAAACTGATAATACACTGATCTCTCTGTTAAAACTGCATGATAATACACTGAGCTATCTGTTCAAACTGATAATACACTGAGCTCTCTGTTAAAACTGCAAGATAATACAATGAGCTCTCTGTTTAAACTGTATGATAATACACTGAGGTCTCTATTCAATCTGTATGATAATACACCTAGCTCTCTGTTTAAACTGCATGATAATACACTGAGGTCTCTATTTAACTGTATGATAATACACTGAGCTCTCTGTTTAAACTGATAATACACTGAGCTCTCTGTTCAAACTGCATGCTAATACACTGCGCTCTCTGTTCAATCTGTATGCTAATACACTGAGCTCTCTTTTCAAAGGGCCTGATAATACACTGAGCTCTCTGCTCATACGGCATGCTAATACCCTGAGCTCTCTGTTCAAACTTCATGATAATACACTGAGCTCTCTGTTCAAACTGCATGCTAATACACTGAGCTATCTGTTCAAACTGTATGATAATACACTGAGCTCCCTGTTCAAACTGCATGATAATACCCTGAGCTCTCTGTTCAAACTGCATGCTAATACACTGAGCTCCCTGTTCAAACTGCAAGATAATACACTGAGCTCCCTGTTCAAACTGCATGATAATACCCTGAGCTCTCTGTTCAAACTGCATGCTAATACACTGAGCTATCTGTTTAAACTGAATGACAATAAACTGAGCTATCTGTTCAAATTGCATGCTAATACACTGAGCTCTCTGTTTAAGCTGCATGATAATACACTGAGCTCTCTGTTCAAACTGCATGATAATACATTGAGCTCCCTGTTCAAACTGCATGATAATACACTGAGCTCTCTGTTCAAACCTCATGCTAATATACTGAGCTCCCTATCAAACTGCATGCTAATACACTGAGCTCTCTGCTGCATGCTAATACACTGAGCTCTCTGTTCAAACTGCAAGATGATACCCTGAGCACTCTGGTAAAACTGATAATACACTGAGGTCTCTGTTCAAACTGCAGGATAATACACTGAGCTCTCTGTTTAAACTGCATGATAATACACTGAGCTCGCTGTTAAAACTGCATGATAATACACTGAGCTCTCTGTTCAATCTGCATGATAATACACTGAGCTCCATGTTCAAACTGCAAGATAATACACTGAGCTCTCTGTTCAAACTGCAGGAAAATACACTGAGCTCTCTGTTTAAACTGCATGATAATACACTGAGCTCTTTGTTAAAACTGCATGATAATACACTGAGCTCTCTGTTCAATGTGAATGATAATACACTGAGCTCCCTGTTCAAACTGCAAGATAATACACTGAGCTATCTGTTCAAACTGATAATACACTGAGCTCTCTGTTAAAACTGCATGATAATACACTGAGCTATCTGTTCAAACTGATAATACACTGAGCTCTCTGTTAAAACTGCAAGATAATGCAATGAGCTCTCTGTTTAAACTGTATGATAATACACTGAGGTCTCTCTTCAAACTGTAAGATAATACACCTAGCTCTCTGTTTAAACTGCATGATAATACACTGAGGTCTCTATTTAACTGTATGATAATACACTGAGCTCTCTGTTTAAACTGATAATACACTGAGCTCTCTGTTCAGACTGCATGCTAATACACTGCGCTCTCTGTTCAATCTGTATGCTAATACACTGAGCTCTCTTTTCAAAGGGCCTGATAATACACTGAGCTCTCTGCTCAAACGGCATGCTAATACCCTGAGCTCTCTGTTCAAACTTCATGATAATACACTGAGCTCTCTGTTCAAACTGCATGCTAATACACTGAGCTATCTGTTCAAACTGTATGATAATACACTGAGTTCCCTGTTCAAACTGCATGATAATACCCTGAGCTCTCTGTTCAAACTGCATGCTAATACACTGAGCTATCTGTTTAAACTGAATGATAATATACTGAGCTATCTGTTCAAACTGCATGCTAATACACTGAGCTCTCTGCTGCATGCTAATACACTGAGCTTTCTGTTCAAACTGCATGCTAATACACTGAGCTCTCTGCTGCATGCTAATACACTGCGCTCTCTGTTCAAACTGCATGCTAATATACTGAGCTCTCTGTTCAAACTGCATGCTAATACACTGAGCTCTCTGCTGCATGCTAATACACTGAGCTCTCTGTTCAAACTGCAAGATAATACCTTGAGCTCTCTATTCAAACTGCAGGATAATACACTGAGCTCTCTATTCAAACTGTATGATAATATACTGAGGTCTCTGTTCAAACTATATGATAATACACTGAGGTCTCTATTTAAACTGTATGATAATACACTGAGCTCTCTGTTTGAACGGATAATACACTGAGCTCTCTGTTCAAACTGCATGTTAATACACTGAGCTCTCTGTTTAAACTGCATGATAATACCCTGAGCTCTCTGTTTAAATTGCATGATAATAAACTGAGCTATCTGTTCAAACTGCATGATAATACACTGAGCTCCCTGTTCAAACTGATAATACACTGAGCTCTCTGTTCAAACTGATAATACCCTGAGCTCTCTGTTCAAACTGCATGTTAATACACTGAGGTCTCTGTTCAAACTGCATGCTAATACACTGTGCTCTCTTTTCAAACTGCATGCTAATACACTGTGCTCTCTGTTCAAACTGCATGCTAATACACTGAGCTTTCTGTTCAAACTGATAATACACTGAGCTCTCTGTTCAAACTGATAATACACTGAGCTCTCTGTTTAAACTGCATGATAATACACTGAGCTCTCTGTTCAAACTGCATGATAGTACACTGAGCTCTCTGTTCAAACTGCATGATAATACTCTGAGCTCTCTGTTTAAACTGCATGATAATACACTGAGCTCTCTGTTCAAACTGCATGCTAATACACTGAGCTCTCTGCCGCATGCTAATACACTGAGCTCTCTGTTCAAACTGCATGCTAATATACTGAGCTCTCTGTTCAAACTGCATGCTAATACACTGAGCTCTCTGCTGCATGCTAATACACTGAGCTCTCTGTTCAAACTGCAAGATAATACACTGAGCTCTCTGTTTAAACTGCATGATAATACACTGAGGTCTCTGTTCAAACTGAAGGATAATAAACTGAGCTCTCTGTTTAAACTGCATGATAATACAATGAGCTCTCTGTTTAAACTGTATGATAATACACTGAGGTCTCTATTCAAACTGTATGATAATACACTGAGGTCTCTGTTCAAACTGTATGATAATACACTGAGGTCTCTATTTAAACTGTATGATAATACACTGAGCTCTATGTTTCAACTGATAATACACTGAGCTCTCTGTTCAAACTGCATGATAATATACTGAGCTCTCTGTTTAAACTGCATGATAATACCCTGAGCTCTATGTTTAAACTGATAATACACTGAGCTCTCTGTTCAAACTTCATGATAATACACTGAGCTCTCTGTTCAAACTGTATGATAATACACTGAGCTCTCTGTTCAAACTGTATGATAATACACTGAGCTCCCTGTTCAAACTGCAAAATAATACACTGAGGTCTCTGTTCAAACTGCATGCTAATACAGTGTGCTCTCTGTTCAAACTGCATGCTAATACACTGTGCTCTCTGTTCAAACTGCATGCTAATACACTGAGCTCTCTGTTCAAACTGATAATACACTGAGCTCTCTGTTCAAACTGATAATACACTGAGCTCTCTGTTTAAACTGCATGATAATACACTGAGCTCTCTGTTCAAACTGCATGATAGTACACTGAGCTCTCTGTTCAAACTGCATGATAATACTCTGAGCTCTCTGTTTAAACTGCATGATAATACACTGTGCTCTCTGTTCAAACTGCATGCTAATACACTGAGCTCTCTGATCAAACTGATAATACACTGAGCTCTCTGTTCAAGCTGCATGATAATACACTGAGCTCTCTGTTCAAACTGCATGATAATACTCTGAGCTCTCTGTTTAAACTGCATGATAATACTCTGAGCTCTCTGTTTAAACTGCATGATAATACACTGTGCTCTCTGTTCAAACTGCATGCTAATACACTGAGCTCTCTGTTCAAGCTGCATGATAATACACTGAGCTCTCTGTTCAAACTGTATGATAATACACTGAGCTCTCTGTTCAAACTGCATGATAATACTCTGAACTCTCTGTTTAAACTGCATGATAATACACTGTGCTCTCTGTTCAAACTGCATGATAATACACTGAGCTCTCTGTTCAAACTGATAATACACTGAGCTCTCTGTTCAAGCTGATAATACACTGAGCTATCTGTTTAAACTGCATGATAATACACTGAGCTCTCTGCTCAAACTGCATGCTAATTCACTGTGCTCTCTGTTCAAACTGCATTGTAATACACTGAGCTCTCTTTTCAAATGGCCTGATAATACACTGAACTCTCTGTTCAAACTGCATGCTAATACACTGAGTTCTCTGTTCAAACTGATAATACACTGCACTCTCTGTTCAAACTGCATGATAACACCCTGAGATCTCTTTTCAAACTGCATGTTAAACTGACATATTTGTATGTGATTTTTTAAATTATCCTAATTAGATTTGCGGTGGTGCAGACATCGCCCTTAGGGGGTTAAGGCCTTTAATAACCCTTCCTCTATCAATAGAATACCCTGAACACTTCTGGTATGGATCTCTTAAGGCCTTTTATAACCCTTCCTCTATCAATAGAATACCCTGAACACTTCTGGTATGGACCTCTTAAGGCCTTTAATAACCCTTCCTATATCAATAGAATACCCTGAACACTTCTGGTATGGACCTCTTAAGGCCTTTTATAACCCTTCCTCTATCAATAGAATACCCTGAACACTTCTGGTATGGACCTCTTAAGGCCTTTAATAACCCTTCCTATATCAATAGAATACCCTGAACACTTCTGGTATGGACCTCTTAAGGCCTTTAATAACCCTTCCTATATCAATAGAATACCCTGAACACTTCTGGTATGGACCTCTTAAGGCCTTTAATAACTCTTCCTATATCAATATAATACCCTGAACACTTCTGGTATGGACCTCTTAAGGCCTTTAATAACCCCTCCTCTATCAATAGAATACCCTGAACACTTCTGAGATGCAAAGTGGAAACTTACAGTCCTTTTCCTTTTATTCTTTATTAAGGGATGAAGACGGGGACGGGGACGGGGACGGGGGTGTGTGTTTGTGTGCATGTGTGTGTGCGTGTGCGTGTGCACGTGCGAGTGTGAGTGTGTATTTGTGTGTGCGTGTGCTTGTATGCGCGTGTCCACCTGTGCCCGCCTGCATGTGTGTGTGTGTTTGTGTGTGTGTGTGTGTGCATCTCTGTCTGCTGTCTGTACAGACCATCTCAAACTGAACCCTAGCTAAAGTGATACAGCATTAAGGACCGTGACACTTGGTGGTCCATTAATGAGGACAGGCAACATGACTGTTTCTGTGAGCCATGGTACAGTCAGAGGACCAGGGCTCCAGTCAGAGTACAGTTTAATAATCAGACCCGGTCTTCAGATTCAGCCCGTCTCATGTGTTCCTACGTCATGTTGCCATGGGAGACGACAGGCAAAGTAGACAGATTCATTACAAACTACTAGTCCTGTTTCTACCACCTTATCGGAGATGCAGGAGCAGAAAGCAAACAAACATTGGTACAGTAGGTCCCATGATCCTTCCTACTGTAGACACAAGTCTACCAAACATTGTTGCAGTAGGTCCCATTATCCTTCCTACTGTAGACACAAGTCTACCAAACATTGGTACAGTGGTCCCATTATCCTTCCTACTGTAGACACAAGCCTTCCAAACATTGATACAGTAGGTCCCATTATCCTTCCTACTGTAGACACAAGCCTTCCAAACATTGATACAGTAGGTCCCATTATCCTTCCTACTGTACACAATGTTCACCTTCCAACAGGACAACGACCCTTAGCAACACAGCCAAGACAACGCAGGATTGGCTTCGGGACAAGTCTCTGAATGTCCTTGAGTGGCCCAGCCAGAGCCCGGACTTGAACCCGATCGTACATCTCTGAAGAGACCTGAAAATAGATATGCAGTTGCTCCCCATCCAACCTGACAGAGCTTGAGAGGATCTGCAGAGAAGAAAGGGAGAAACTCCCCAAATACAGGTGTGCCAAGCTTGTAGCGTCATACCCAAGAAGACTCGAGGCTGTAATCGCTACCAAAGGTGCTCCAACAATGTACTGAGTAAAGGGTCTGAATATTTATGTAAATATGATATTTCCGTTTTTTTTTTTTTTTTTTTTTTTTTTGTAAATTTCTAAAAAACCTGTTTTTGCTTTGTCATTACGGGGTATTGTGTGTAGATTGATCAGGGGAAATTCTTTTTTTTTTATATCCATTTTAGAATAAGGCTGTAACGTAACAAAATGTGGAAAAAGTCAAGGGGTCTGAATACTTTCCGAATGCACTGTAGTTGTAATTATTCTAATTCTGCCAGGGCCAGGTTCCTGTGATGATCAGACTGTGCTGTACTTCACTACTGGCCTCTTTTAGAGCTCCTGAGTGGCGCAGTGGTCTAAGGCACTGCATCGCAGTGCTAACTGTTCCACTAGAGATCCTGGTTCGAATCCAGGCTCTGTCGCAGCCGGCCGCGACCGGGAGACTCATGGGCGGCGCACAATTGGCCCAGCGTCGTCCAGGCTAGGGGAGGGAATGGCCGGCAGGGATGTAGCTCAGTTGATAGAGCATGGCGTTTGCAACGTCAGGGTTGTGGGTTTGATTCCCACGGGGGGGCAGTATAAAAAAAATAAAATAATAAAAATAAAAAAAATAATAATAATGTATTCACTAACTGTAAGTCGCTCTGGATGACTAAAATGTAAATGTAATGTAAATGTGAGGTGTCCTGTTATTAAGTGTCTAAATCTCACAGAACACCGCTGTCTGTTATAGTGTAAAACGTCCCCATAAAGGATGTTTCTCAGTTCCATGAACACATTACATCCAGACTCAGGATAAACAAGTTCACCTAACTGGAGTCTTTACTTCATTATTCAGTTTCCTAATTAATTCCTGGAGTAAAGTGAATTGATGAGATGTTATAGCGTGTAGCTGAGGCCAGAGAGCTATGAGGATGTAAGAAGTCTTGTGTATGAGACTTCCCTGACTTCTCTGTCCTCTGGCTGGTTGTCAGGCCCCAGGCTAGCCCTGGAGGAGCCCCTCTCTCTACACTGAAGATAAATGGATTGTTCCCTGTAGTATTGCTGATGAATAACCCGGCCCATCCAGCCATACACACCAAGGCTCCTTAGTGCTGCGGCAAGGTTACTTTTCAGAAGTTGTTGAATTGAGGAATCATCCATTTCAGCTTGACATACAATACCAGTCAAAAGTTTGAACATACTGTATCTACTCATTCAAGGGTTTTTCTTTATTTTTACTACTTTTTACATTGTAGAATAATAGTGAAGACATCAAAACTATGAAATAACACATATGGAATCATGTAGTAACCAAAAAAGTGTTAAACAAATCAAAATACACTACCGTTAAAAGGTTTGGGGTCACTTAGAAATGTCCTTGTTTTCGTAAGAAAAGCATTTTTTTTGTCCATTAAAATAACATCAAATTGATCAGAAATACAGTGAAGACATTGTTAATGTTGTAAATGGCTATTGTAGCTGAAAACAGCAGATTTTTAATTGAATATCTACATAGGCGTACAGAGGCCCATTATCAGCAACCATCAGTCCTGTGTTCCAATGGCACGTTGTGTTTGCTAATCCAAGTTTATCACTAGTCTCAACGTCAACAGTGAAGAGGCGACTCCAGGATACTGACCTTCTAGGCAGAGTTGCAAAGAAAAAGCCGTATCTCAGACTGCCCATCTTAATCTTTAATTTTTATTGGCCAGTCTGAGATATGGCTTTTTCTTTGCAACTCTGCCTAGAAGGTCAGCATCCCGGGGTCGCCACTTCAATGTTGACGTTGACCCTGGTGTTTTGCGGGTACTATTTAATGAAGCTGCCAGTTGAGGACCTGTGAGGCATCTGTTTCTCAAACTAGACACTCTAATGTATTTGTCCTCTTGCTCAGTTGTGCACCGAGGCCTCCCACTCCTCTTTCTATTCTTGCTAGAGCCAGTTTGCGCTGTTCTGTGAAGGGAGATACTCAACTAGTGTCACGAAGGCCAGTTTTATTGCTTCTTTAATCAGCACAACAGTTTTCAGCTGTGCTAACATAATTGCAAAAGGGTTTTCTAATGATCATTTAGCCTTTTAAAATGATAAACTTGGATTAGCAAACAAAACGTGGCATTGGAACACAGAACTTATGGTTGCTGATAATGGGCCTCTGTACGCCTATGTAGATATTCCATAAAAAATCAGCCGTTTCCAGCTACAATAGCCATTTACAACATTAACAATGTCCACACTGTATTTCTGATCAATTTGATGTTATTTTAATAGACAGAGAAATTGCTTTTCTTTCGAATACAAGGACATTTCTAAGTGACCCCAAACTTTTGAACGGTAGTGTATATTTTATATTTGAGATTCTTCAAAGTAGCCACCCCTTGCCTTGATGACAACTTTGCACACTCTTGGCATTCTCTCAACCAGCTTCATGAGGAACGCTTTTCCAACAGTCTTGAAGGAGTTCCCATATATGCTGAGCACTTGTTGGCTGCTTTTCCTTCACTCTGCGGTCCAACTCATCACAAACCATCTCAGTTGGGTTGAGGTCGGGTGATTGTGGAGGCCAGGTCATTTGATGCAGCACTCCATCACTCTCCTTGGTCAAATAGCCCTTACACAGCCTGAAGGTGTGTTTTGGGTCATTGTCCTGTTGAAAAACAAATGATAGTCCCACTAAGTGCAAACCAGATGGGATGGCGTATCGCTGCAGAATGCTGTGGTAGCCATGCTGGTTAAGTATGCCTTGAATTCTAAATAAATCACAGACAGTGTCACCAGCAAACCATCCCCAC